>RJWM01016713.1:0-44781 GCA_004363535.1 Dasyprocta punctata
AGTTGATGGTGAATGTGATTCTCTGCAGATTGCACAATGAGAGCTGGAAGAAATCTTAGAGCTTTTGCAGGAATCCTTTCCATGGAGTGACTTTAAAGTGTTTATCTTTATTTTCCTGGCTATGATTGGTTTCATACAACAGAGGGTCCTAGCATATAATTCCAACTCTTGGTCTTTGGGAGGAGACAAAGAGGAGTATGAAGTGGGTTTGCTGTGCATTGGTTGTCAACTTGTCTAAGTCCAGTGAGACACAACATACACATTATACAAAGTGGATTTATTACCTACAGATAGATGGCAAGGAGCAACAGAAACCTAAAGTTCATTGGGAGCTCATCTTTCAATGCTCTGCAAAGAGGCCTCAGGGCAGATTGAATCTTAACTGCATGTGCCCCAATTGCACCTCGGCCGAAGGACCCAGAAAGCAACTCACTCAGAGTTTTCTACCTTGGGAATAATGATACTTGCTGGGCTAAATTGTTCAAAAACAATTCTGTTTCTAAGGGTGACTGGAACAGAGCCCAGGCTTTCCTGGCCAGTCCTCTATTGCAGAATGTTACATTCCTAGTACACTCTACAGTTATTTTTAAGAGCTACAAGTGGTAAAGAAGGAAGAAATGGGTTAGTTCAAGGCCTCCCAAGAAATCCTTTCAAGCAGGGTACAAAAATATAAGAGGAAAAAATGACACCTTTGTTTTCTCTGAAGACTCAATGTGTGATAATAATCAGCAGATATGAAGCATCGCTGTGCTGCATCTATAGGCTGTGCTGCCCTTCAGTTCATGGTCATGATACCACATGGGTTGAGCTGTTTTGGGGCATCGATAGCGATCCCCTTACATAGCTATGTCTAGGTCCTCGTCACTCATTAAGACATCTGTATTTTAAATGTTATGCACAACTTCACCATTTCCAAACAAAAACTCTTGTCCTTCTGGTCCTTTTGTTCCATGAAATCTTCATTACAAATACTGTTCAAATTTATCTCCTAGACCCTCCCTTGTCCTTCCAGTCATAATTTTATACGGCACAGTGTATCGCTTCTGTCACTCTCTTGCCATGAGCATGCTGATTTTCTTACTCCTAGGGCACTATGCTACAACTTTTCAATGCACTCCCTACTTTTAATCCATTTGGCCTCTGACTTAATAACCAGCATGACCATGAACTCCCACGCTGATCATCTCATTTTTTCTCCCGGGTCGGCTCCAGTGCTTGCTGCAGCCAGGCTGGGACCCTGTCGCCCTGTCATCATCGTCACCCTGGACACTTGGAGCCAGGCTGCTGTCTGGGGACAGCAGGCAGCAGCATCAGGGGGAGGCCTGCAGAGGGGGCCCCACCAGCAGCCTGGGCTCCGGGAGGAGCAGAGTTGCGCCCCTGGAATTCCGTGCACGGCTCTCCCTGGCAAGTTGCTACCTGAGCTAGTGTCCCCGGCTGCAAAGGCGCATGCTCCACACTTGCCAGCCGGTGTGGGAGCAGAGGGCCCTGACAGGCGTGGGCTCCCGAGCACCTGCTGGGTGGTTAGCTTCCAGACAAATGTATTCAGTAGTGGGAAAAAGCATATGACCGCATAGGTGTGATTTCCATCTTCAGCCCCTTTCTCAGTGCTGCCCTGTGATCCTCTGATGTTTCCCATTTGGTGTACTCCTCTGTTGCTCAAACAGTTCTTCTACAACTCTAGCCACTCCAAATTTCTTCTGCACTAATGGCCTTGCTTCTCATTATTGGAGAGTGCATTGCAGCTATTAGCCATGAAGTCTACATCTTTCTCCTCCCCCTTCACTGGCTGCTGCAGATTAATTCATGCCACTAGGCATCTTTATTAAAATTTTCTCCAAATCAGTCCCTGAGGCAAGGATTATAGTGCCACAGAGTATTTGGGAGATGATACCAGGAGACAATAGAAAGTAGACAGAGAAGAAAACTAATCAAGACTGTTATCAAGCAAATTTCCTTTGTACTGGAACTTAATTCTATTGGAAATTATGGAGCCAGTACAGAATCTGAGCTTCAGTTTCCCAATGAGGGATGAAAGATTTTTATGCATCAACCCTCATCAGTCTGTGGGTGGAGGCTTCTCCAGGGACCCTTAGCTTTCTATAACCCCTGGCCTGCTGTAGTTTCCTTCTCCTGGAAACCAAGTGTTGGTACTCACTGTTTAAATTTTTGGGACTTCCAGGTAAGATCTACGTACTGCTGACATATTCTGCATTCTGTTTCCAATATATTATTAATCTAGGCATATCAGGCCTTTTCCATTAGGTGATAATTATGAAGATAGAAGTCAATATTTTTAGATTGAAAGCAATGCAGTTCTCTATCAAGTACCTGGCTCTTGCTTTTGAAAGTAATGGCTTTCAGAATTCTTTGTTTGTTTATATTTACAGAAGTCACTGTTTTCATGACTATCTGTGTTTTTGTGTTTGTATGTGTGTGTAACTATTTGCATGTGCTATGGATTTGCAAAAGACTACCTTTAGCCTGATCCTGTAATTTAACATCTTGGAGGTAATTAACTTTGAATACTACTTTGCTAATATTTAATGTAAGAAGGGAGGCAAATGATGATTATTACAGTAAGAACAATGGCGATGATGATGATAGAATAATCCTTGAGAAGACAATAAGTTGCAAAGTACTGGGAAATATTATTTCACCATATATTTTTCAATTTCTTTTTAAAATTTTTATTAGTACATGTAGGAGTACATAATCGTGACATTCATTGTAAGGAATTGGTATGCTTATAGAGAACATCTCAATTGTTTTTTTTACTTCTCCCATCTCCCATTTTATTTTGGCAGCATCAGATTCATTTATTTATAGGTAATTATAGGTTAATTTTCATGTGTATAGATTAACATCCAGACTAATAGGTCAAACAACACATAAAACACATAAGACGAAGATACCAAATCAAAATACACTTTTAAATACCTTATCTATTCTGAATAACAAATTTTTTCTCTCTCTTTTTTTCCTATTATCTTTTATTTCACACTGTATCTATATGCTAAGTTTTTCATGGAAGAGAAACCATGTGATATTTAAGCTGGTGTGTCAGATTTTCTTCACTTAACATCATGGTCTCTCTCCTGCCTGACTGCCCGTGCTGAACATACCACTGATACTGACAAAGATATGTGCTGACTCCGAAGCTGATGTCGACTAAGTGTCCAAGCTGCTTCTCAGAACTAATTCACAGCTACTCCTGTTCTGAGCTCTCCCTGTCTCATAAGATTTTGGACCATCATGTCTTAAATTTTGTTTCTACCTTTTGTTTCCAGCCTTTTTTGCCCTAAGATTAAGGGCCATATACAGTGTATTGCATACTATAACCCCTTCCTGTTCAACAACTTTCTCACTATTATCTTTTCTTTTATGAGCTTTTTCTCTAGAGAGTGGTTGGCACTGCATCAGCTCCAGGCTCCGCCACCTGCACCTTTCACATATTTGACTCTTAGTGTGGGCACAGCTTAGATGAATACTTTCCTCTCTCTTCAAAAGTGGAAGCTTCCTTTTTTAGTTTTTTACCCTTCTGTCCCTTGACCCTCCATGCTATAAGACTTTACTCCATCAATCTTTCCCTCTCCACTACATTTTCGATTCTTTTGCTTTTCTATTGGCCACTTTCCTATGGTTGATAAACAGACTCAAATGTTCCATTTTAAAAGCAACTCTCCCTCCACTCTGCCATCACTTTCAATTTTCCTCATTCCTTCGCAGCACATTCCTTGAAGGCATAATCTGCACATGCTGTCTCAACATCCACATCACTCACTCACTTTTCATCATTCAGCAGTCTGGCTTCTGTCCTTCCACTTGACTGAAGCTGTTCTAACAGGATCATCAGCAACCTTCTTGAAGCCCAATCTAATGGACTTTTCAACCTTTATCACATTTGACCTTCCTGTGACACCTGACACTATCAATGACTCCATGATTTGTAAAACCTCCTTCTTTTTAAATTTCTTTCTTTTTCCTTTGTGTTTCTCTTTTGCACTTGCTTGATTATTCCACCCCATTACTTTTTGTGATTTCTTCTCATACTCTAGAAGTCACCTATGCTTTCTCTTTAGGGTTCTGTCCTTAGGAAGACTTGCCTTTTAGTTCATCTGTCATTCTGTATGTTCTCTTTGGATCGGCTTCAGATTTTCCCAGGTTGTCTTGCTTGAGATCCTGTATGTGGATCATTTCTAAGTGTGCGTGTGTGTGTATGTGGGTTCAGCTTCATCTTCTCCACTAAGGAGTAAACTTGAGTATCCAGCCACTACCTGGGCAATACACAGGCAAATCAGGTACAACACAACTAAATATGAACTTACTGACTTTTGCTATATTTCTGATAATTCCTCTTTATTACTATTCTCAATGCATCACCAATCAAGTTCAAAATCTTAGATCAAATAATTTTTGGTAATTTTTAAAAATGAAATAGTACCTCTAAATGGTACCCAAGCTTGACCTCTTCAGTCTCTGTGCTATCTTTTTGTTACTATAACAAATACCTGAAACAACTGACTTCTAAAAATAGAAAAGTTTTGTTTGGTTTATAGTTTTAAAGGATTTTAGAGATTTCCAGCTGTGTTTGATTGACCTCACTGCTTTGAGCCTGTGGCAAGGCAGCACATCACGGAATAAACACATGGCAGAGCAAACCTACTGACTTCACAGCCAGGGAGAGGAAAAGAGGAAGAGGATAGAGTGGGATTCCTTCAGTGGCATCCCCATCATGACCTAAAGACCTCCCACTTGGCTACACCCCTTAAAGTTTCCATATCTTACAATTGTGGCATTCTGGAGAACAAGTGTTTGACCACTGGGGGACATTCCCGATCCAACCTACCTGTGTATCTACTTGTCCCTGTACTTTGTTATAGATTCCTATCACTTGACCCAAAGTGGGGAGATGAATAAGTGAGGCATTTCTTATACTTTGCACAGCACTAGTATAGAATGTGTTAATCAAGTACCACCCACTAAATTGTGTCTCATGATTAGTTTTCCTTCACTTGTCCAATCTGCTCTAAAGTCTTCTCTAGGATAATATTTTGAAAAGCTTCATAAATTACATATACCAAAGCCTTTCATGAACTTTAGCACTTACAATACAAAGAACTAACCTCTGTCCTATTAATCTTTGTGTCTCCAATTCTTAGTGTTATGTTGAATAAATGAATGGATGAAATGTATTGCTGTTACAAGATGACACTTTTCTAGTTTATAGGTCAAAAATTCCCCTTAATCCTGAACTTGCTTCGTGCAAGAGCTCATCTTTTTAGGGCTGTAATATACTTGTGTGTGATTCTGTTATGGCAGATATATGACATTTATCAAAACTCATTAAACTGTGCAACTTTATGTAAACTGTAAGTTTAACTAGTAATAATCTATTTCATGCTAATTCACTAGCTATAACTTGTAGTAATTTAATGCAGGATGTAAGCAATAGGATTAACTGGAAGTGTGACAAAAATCTTGAAATTTTAAAACTAACTAGCTACCTGATATCATATTAAGACAAGGTATGCGCATCCTGCCCACTGTGTAGCTGGACTGCTAACCCCAGTCAGTCTTGTCTGGCTCACCCAGTTACTTCCCATAGGTGTCTGACTCAGGTCAGTCTGACCACATCTAGCTGCACTATCTATGCTCTCCCTCCTAAAACTATATTCTGTTTTTCTGTTGTATTTCAAGAACTTTCTCCCTAGCAAGAGACAAGCACTGACTTAACCCAGTGAAAACTCGCCATGCTTTTAAGCCTCCATACTTCTTGCTTGCAAACCTATAAAAGTTAAACCCAAAACTCACTCAGGGCTGGTGATTTGGATCTCGTTCCTGCCAGCCCCTAGTGTCATAAAAAGTTGCCTTCCAACTCCTTGCTGCAGAGCATTTTCCATCTGGTTTGATGTTGTTTTCCACAACAGAAGGGCAGGTGAAAGAGGTAGGGGATATATGGGAATTTTCTGTACTTCCTGTTCATTTCTTCTATACTTCTAGAATTGCCTTAGAAAATAAGCTCAATTAACAAAGAATAAGTGCCTTTGGCAGTGAGGACTGGAGAGTTTTGTTACCTATAAATAAGAAGAGTGGTGTGATTTTACACAATTAAAAAGAGACAAGGCTCAAGTTTTCTTACCACCATGCTTTCCTTTAAACCATATTATCTGCTGTTTCTTTCTTGCATTAAGAAAACTATGTTGGTAGTAAAAAATGACTTTTTAGTCTCCATTCAACTTTTTGTGAGGGACTTGGTAATCTCATCACTGACATTCTGCTTTTGGCACTTTTGGAAAATAAGTCTTAGGCAGAGAGGAGTTTATTAGGGACTGCGTGAGAATACCCTTCACAAGACTAATTTAGAGTCTTTATGACTCAGTGGAGGCTGTCAATCCTAAGTTATTTGACATTTAATTCCTGCTGATGTAAATTTTATATGACAAATAGTTTCATTTAATTGTGTCACCTCTGGCTTATATACACCATAAAATGTTTCAATTTTAATAGCCAGAAACAAAAGAGCCCTCCCTGGTTGAGAGAGATAATATCAAGAAGTCTTGCAAGGGCACGGCTGGTTGGGGAGGATGGGTATCTCTCTGGGGAAAGAAGATCTCTGGGAGGAGGCTGGGCTTGGGGCAGGCAGGCACATTTACCAGCACCTCTTCTCAGAGTATCTAGGTTAGCGAGAGTGTTGCTTCCTCTCAGGACCTTGACAGATGCACTCTCCTTCCTGGGAGTGAGGGCACACACCTGCACTTCTATGACTCTTCCTTTATGAAGGATTTCCACAGAGTGTATGGCTATACAGTATGCTCTGTTACACACTAATAACTACATGTCATGAATATACCCTGACTCTTGATATTAATTTCTCCATTGAAAACTGCTGCATTAGAGATTATGGCATGAGTCAATCCATTAAATACTGGGAATTGTATTTACATATACAAAAACTTTACTGAGTATTTACTATGTGCCAGGCTGTATGGAAGATACTCTGGAAAATTAACTAAGTCTTGCTCCCAAGAAATTTTCAGTCAACTAGGAAGATTTGATATACCTAAACAAAGAGAAAGCAATAAAAGGCTTATGTGTGTGTAACACTTCCTGGTTTATTGCAAACTTTCACTGGCTCTTACAAGAGGGCTCTCTGGTTGTATAGAGCAGATATTATTTCTCTGATGTATTGGTGAGAACTCTGAGGTCCATGAGGTGAGAACTGGTTTTCCACTTCTGAGGTCTGATGTGTTTTCTCACCACACTTTTTGTGCATCTGTGCACATCTATACACACTTATCACAAAGTCTTTTTTTTTTCCTTTTTGTGGCACCAGGGATTGAACTCACAACCTCATGCCTGACAGACAGGTGCTTAAGCCACTGAGCTAAACTCCCAGCTATCACAAAGTCTTGCACTAAAATATGAGCTCTTCCAAGGTCTGGATAACATCAAACATGTTGCTTTTATTTTTTAATTTTTTTAATTTAAGAGAAAAAAAGACATATAAGAAAAACAAAAAGCAAAAGAGACAAACAAATGACAACAGCAAATCCACAACAGTAACATTATAGGTTTACAAAACAAGATGATAGAAACTTGACAATGGTTGCAATATTACGTATTGTTACCTTCAACATGGTTGTTCATATTAACAGATATAGACATGTAAAATTGATCTAATCATGAATATTAATCGATCTTAATAACTGATACATTCAGCAGTATAGTCATTTTAGTTATCTTACTTATACATATATACAGATTTATGTTTTTTTCCTTTTCCCTTCCTTCTTTCCTCCTTTTTCCTTTCCCAATTACTTTTGCTCTTTGAGCAGTTTCTTACCCTTACACAGTATTTATTGTAGATTTTGGACCATATATACTTTTTCAGTTTCTTACACTAGGGAGACAATATCGTATTTACACATGTGGGTTTGATTTATCTCACTTATGAGTATGATCTCAAGTCGTGTCCATACTTATAAAAGTCTCAGTGCAACCTTTCTTGATAGCTGAGTAGTATTCCATTGTACAAAAATACCACATCTTTTCTATCCATTCCCTGATTGATGGGCACTTGGGTTGTTTCCAAGATCTGGCTATTACAAATTGTGTTGCTATAAACATGGGTGCACAGATATTACTGTGGTATGATGTTTTCAATTCTTCTAGGAAAATGCCCAGAAGCAGGATATCTGGGTTGAATGGGATCTCTAATTCTAGCTTCTTGAGGAATCTTCATACTGATTTCCACAGTGGTTGTACCAGTCTACACTCCCACCAACAGTGGAGAAGAGTTCCTTTTTCCCCACAGCCCCTCCAGCATTTGTTGTTGATTGACTTTTTAATCTTGGCCATTCTTTCTGGAGTGAGATGGAATCTCAGTGTCATTTTAATTTGCATTTCCCAAATGACCATTGATGTTGAACATTTTTTCATATATTTATTTGCCATTTGTATTTCTTTCTTTGAGAAATGTGTATTCATCTCAGATGCCCATTTTTGGATTGGGTCCTTGAATTTTAAGGGCCTGATTTCTTTTAATTCTTTATATGTTTTAGATAGAAGTCCTTTGTCTGATGGACAATTGGTTGAGATATTTTCCCAGTTCTTGGGTTTTCTTTTCACTCTCTTGGAGATTTCCTTTGACATGTAAAAACTTTTTAGTAAGACAAGATCCCAGTTGTTGATTCTGGGAAGTGTTTCCCATGCGGTTCGATTTTTGTTCATGAACTCTCTGCCTACTTCTATGTCATCAAGATTTTTACCTACTTCATCTTCTAGCAGGTTTAGTGTCTGTGTTTTAATATTCAGATCTTTGATCCATTTTGACTTTATTTTAGTGCATGGAGATAGACATGGATCTAGTTTTAGTTTATGGCATATAGAAAGCCAGGCTTTCCAGCACCATTTGTTAAAGAGGCTATTTTTCTTCCAATGTACATGTTTGGCCCCTTTGTCAAAGATGAGGTGGCTAAGCATGTTTGTAGTTGTGGCTGTATCTTCTAATCTATTCCATTGATCTTCAGGTCTCTTTTGATTCCAGTACCATGTTGATTTTATCACAGTAGCTTTGTAGCATAGTTTCAAGTCAGAGATTGTGATGCCTCCTGCCTTACCTTTGTGGCCCAAAATTGCCTTTGTTATTCTAGGTCTTTTCTGGTTCCAAATGAATTTCAGGAATTCTTTCTCTAGCTCTGTGAGGTAGGCAAGTGGTATTTTGATTGGGATTGCATTAAATCTGTATAACAACTTTGGGAGAATGGCCATTTTCACGATGTTTACTCTTCCTATCCATGAACAGGAAATATCTTTCCATTTTCTGAAATCCTCTTTGATTTCTTTTTTCAGAGTAATGTAATTTTCACTGTATAGATCTTTTACTTCCTTTGTTAGATTGATTCTTAAGTACTTCATTTTTTTGGATGTTACAATGAAGGGTGTGGTTTCCCTTATTTCTCTCTCAGTGGCTTTGTTGTTTGTGTACAGGAATGCTATTGATTTTTCAGTGTTGACCTTATATCCAGCAACATTACTGAATTTGTTTATTATATCTAGAAGTCTTTCAATGGATTTTGGGGGGTCTTCTATGTAGAGTATCATATCACCTGCAAAGAGTGATAATTTTACTTTTTTCTTTCCTATCCTTATTCCCTTCATTTCTTTCTCTTGTCTAATTGCTCTGGCTAATATTTCCAAAACTATATTGGATAGGAGTGGTGATAATGGACATGCTTGTCCTGTTCCTGATTTTAGGTTGACAGATTTGAGTTTTTCTCCATTTAGTAAGATGTTTGCTGTTGATTTATGATATATGGTTTTTATCAGGTTGAGATAGAGACCATCTATTCTGATTTTCTATAGGGTTTTTATCATGAATGGGTGTTGGATTTTGTTGAAAGCTTTTTCTGCATCTATTGAGATAATCATGTGGTTCTTGTCATTGGCCCTATTGATATGGTGTATTACATTTATTGATTTGCATATGTTGAACCATCCCTGCATTCCTGGGTTGAATCCCACTTAATCATGGTGTATCATCTTCCTGATAACTTGCTGTATTCTATTTGCCAGTATTTTACTGAGGATTTTTGCATCTATATTCACGAGGGAGATTGTCCTGTAATTTTCTTTTTTGGTTGGGTCTTTCTCTGGTTTTGGTATTAGGGTAATACTTGTTTCCAGGAATGAGTTAGGGAGACTTGCTTGCCTTTCAATTTCATTGAAGAGTTTGAGGAGTGTTGGCATTAAATCTTCCCTAAATTTCTTGCAGAATTCAGCAGTGAATCCATCAAGACCTGGGCTTTTCTTTGTTGGTAAGGTTCTAATCACATTTTCAATTTCATTAGCTGAAATGGAGTTATTCAGCAGTTTTACATCTTCTTGATTCAGATTTGGTAATTCATAGGTTTCTAGGAATCTGTCCATTTCTTCTGTGTTATTGAATCTATGTGAGTAAAGGTTTTTGAACTAGTGTTGATGATCTTCTGTATTTCCACAGGGTCTGTAGTGATTTCACCCTTTTCATTTCTTATTGCATGAATCTGTGTTTCTTCTTTCCTCTTTTTGATAAGGTTGGCTAGGTGTTTGTCAATTTTATTTACTCTTTCAAGGAACCAATTCTTCGATTCATTAATTCTTTGTATTGTTTTCTTAGTTTCAATTGCATTAATTTCTGCTCTGATCTTGATAATTTTTTCCCTTCTTTGGACTTTGGACTTCACTTGCTCTTCTTTTTCTAGAAGTTTGAAGTGTAGTATTAGGTTGTTTATGTGTGTTCTTTCCATTTTTCTGATGTGAGAGTTTAGTGCTATAAATTTCCCTCTGAGGACTGCTTTCATTGTGTCCCACAGGTTCTGGTAATTTGTATTTGCATTTTCATTCAATTGTAGATATTGTTTAATTTCTTCTTTAATTTCTTCTGTGACCCATTGTTTATTAAGGAGAGTATTATTTAATTTCCATGTGTTTGTGGAGTTCTCGTAGGGTTTTTTGTCATTCATTTCCAATTTTACTGTGCTATGGTCAGATAATATGCATGGAATCATTTCAGTTCCTTTGCGTTTACTTAAGCTTGTTTTGTGGACCAGTATATGATCTATTTTAGAGAATGACCCATGTGCAGCTGAGAAGAATGTGTATTCTGATGTTGATGGGTGGAATACTCGGTACACATATACTAGGTCCACTTGTTCACAAGCTGATTCAGTTCTGTTATTTCTTTCCTGATTTTTTGTTTGGTTGATCTGTCTCTCTGTGACAGTGGGGTATTAAGATCCCCTGTTATAATTGTATTATTGTTTATTTGGTTTTTCATGTCTATTAAGAATTGTCTTACATAGCTGGGTGCTCCCCTATTTGGTGCATATGTATTTATGATTGTAATCTCTTCCTCTTGAAGTTTTCCCCTAACAAGTATGTAGTGACCTTCTTTATCTCTTTTGATCATTTTTGGTTTTAAGTTCACGTTGTCTGCAAACATAATAGCTACCCCTGCTTTTTTCTGGGTTCCTTTTGCATGGAGTACTGTTTTCCAGCCTTTGATTTTTATTCTGTGCATTTCCGTTTGACTTAAATGTGCTTCTTGTGCGCAGCGTATTGTTGGGTTTTGTTTTTTAACCCACTCTGCTGATCTGTTTCTTTTTATTGGTGAGTTGAGACCATTTACACTGATTGATATAGCTGATATATACTGATTCACCCTTGTCATGATATCTTTCTGTTACTGGTTTTCTTCATTTTCTGTTTAATTATTTGCCCTGCTTAGTGGTTTCCTTTTGTTGTTGTTCTTAAGATTGTAGCTATCTTTGTCTCTTTCTAGAGTGTCTTTCAGTATTCTTTGTTGGTTTGGTGGTCATAAATTTCTTTAGTTGTTCTTTGTCATGTAAGTATCTTATTTCTCCATTAATTTTTAAAGATAGTTTTGCAGGATGCATCAATTTGGGTTGAAATTTGTTTTCCTTAAGGATTTGAAATACTTCACTCCAAGCTCTTCTTGAGTTAAAGGTCTGTGTTGAGAAGTCTGCTGTGACTCTGATAAGCTTTCCTTCATAGATGATCTGTTTCTTTTTTCTGACAGCTTTTAGTATTTTGTTCTTGTGCTGTATGTCTGATAGTCTAATTATTTTATGTTTGGGTGAAGATTTATTTTAGTTATGGTTAATTGGGGTTCTGTATGTCTCACTTACCTGTATTTCAGATTCTCTTCCCATGTCTGGAGAGTTTTCTGCTATTATTTCTGTGAATAGTCTTCACAGGTCATTAGTACTGACCCCTGCTTTTTCATTGATGCCTATTAATCTTATATTATTTCTCTTGGCATCATCTTGCAGCTGTTGAACTGTTGTTTCTTGGTTTCTTGTTATTTTTAAGAGTTCTTTTCTTTCATCATCATAGGCTTCCATGCTGTCTTCGAGGTCTGAGTCTTTATCTTCAGCTTCATTCAAGTGGTTTTGCCAACTTTCCATGGAATTTTTCATTTCCTGAATTTCCCTTTGAGTCTGTTTCATGCATTCTATTTGTCTTATGTTGTTCATTCAAAGTTTCCATCATTTTCTTATGTTCTTCTATTTTTTTATCTTGATCTTCTTTAGATACACACAGCATTTCTTTCATAATGATTATCATTTCAATTTTTAGCTGAGAGATTATTTCTGATTTGAGTTTCTCTATAGCTTCATGGAATTGTTTCTTTACTTCATTTGCTTTCATTTTAGAATGTTCAGTTTTGTGATTCCCAGTGTCTCACATTTCAGTGTCTCTTGGGTTTGTTCTTAGTGGGCTGGGGGATTGAGACTGTTTCTTTGTCTTTCAAATTTTTTCACACTTCTCTGCCTGGGGTGCATGTCCTGTATGAATCCTACCCTCTGAGGGCTCTTGTGTCCTCTGAAGGAGGCATCCTACTGAATTTAGCCAAGGGGAATTGCTGGCAGTGATTTAGAGAGGAATGAGAATGAGGTGGAGTGATTATTCCCAGGTCCTATTTCTCTGAGGTCATCATGAGCTGGTTCTATTGTTCTTAATGTGGGCTTGACTCCTTTTTGGCTCTTCTCTTTGTCCCTTCAAGTCTAAGGACATTAATAACTGTTTAATGAAAGTATGCTGATTAGCAAAGGAAACACATTGTTTGTAAACAATCTCTTTATTAAGCCCTCCTTGAATTATCGCAATTTGAGAGTTCCTTTGTTTTCTGCTGAGACCCTATTTTCTGTGGGTATCCTTTGCATCCACACATCTTTGGAGGTCCACATCCACACACTTCCTCTCCCTGGTCTATTCTTTCCACCGCCAAACCCTGTTCAAAGTAAAAACAAGCAGAATGACCTGAGTACGAAAACCCAGGCAGCAAGGCTGGACGAAGCGGTGTGATGTAAATGATGGGGTGTGAGTTGACATGGGCAGAGAAGATGAAAGTAAAGGTAACTTTCTGACCGAGAAGTTCTTCTATTTTTGGTCCTTGAGTCAGTAACTTGGAGGTACTTTGAGGTACACAGAATTTTTCCTGGTAAGGTCTGTTTCTAAAACAGTTGCATACACAAGTGTGATACAGTGAATTCTTAAATTAAAAAGAAAAACACAGTAAAAGAAATACTGCCATTAGTCCCCCCAAAATCCTCCCTTCACTTTGAACACACTTATCTCAATGTTATTTACCCTTCGTGAAGCTTTCTGGAGGTTCTCTTTCATAAGTGTGTCTGCAAGGAGTGATCAAAAATACAATGAATGCTGCTACTGAAGGCCATTCAGTGGACAATGAGGCTTGTGAAAGCATTACAATGTGTTCTTATCCTCTGTTTTCAGTGAATTTGGTATCATGTGACTTATGGCTCCTCCCCAACATCAAGATGACCATGAAAAGGAAATATTTTCAGTCGATTCAGAACACCAAGGCAGCTGGCAGATCACAACTAAAGGCACTAATGGAAGAGAACTTCCAGAGCTCCTTCAGAAGTATCAAGAATGATGGGTTAAGTGTATTTTAAGCAAGGGAGAAATTTTTGAGAGGGATTATTGGTAATGTATCTTTTACTGTAATAATTCTTTTAAAAATTAAACATTCATTATATTTTTTGATCACACTCCACAGCAAGCTTGAATAGTGCAATAGGAGGAGACCTAGGAATTAATTTGTCATTCTCTACTTCTAGTATCATCACTGAGGTTCAGTAGCCCCATCTGTAAGATAATGATAATATTTCCATTGGTTTTTGATAAGTGGTATGTATTTCTATTATTATTTGTGATACAACTACATTTTAGACAGAAATATATTTTCTGCAGAAGTATATAAAATATGCATTTCTAGTGTCAGTTTTTTTTCCTTAGGGAAACTCCATTTTCTTTCTGTGTCATACATAAGTAGTACAAATTGATTAGTATTCACACTGAAATTAGATTCATTCCAAATTAGCCATCTGTCAAAGTCTGGACTGCCTAAGGTGGGGACAATCAGATTAAGGATTCTAGATTAATAACACTACATTGAATCATTAAATGAATTTCTCAGCAAGATGTGAAGTAGCTGAATGTGTATTCCAATTTTGCGAAACCCTGTGTTAGATGCTTCCAAATTAAAATTAAATAGTCCTTGGTCATTGTCTTCAAGGGGACCCAAGTTCAGTAAGGAAGAACAGTTAGGAGGTGACCTTTCACTATTACAGCTCATATCTTATTATTGTTTGTCTCTCCAGTGTTAATATAGCTCCAGCCCATTGTGTCATCATATTTTGTTAAATTTGAATAAATTAATTATGAGTAACACCTGGCATGAGATATGAAAACATCAAATGAATTAGAAATTGAGAAAACAGAGAGCTTATTGCAGACTTAAAGTTTCATGGAGGTGAAGGAAGTTGATCTAGGCTTTAATAATTGTGTGGATTTGGGTAGATACAAAGGGGCAAGGACTACATCTCAGGGGATTATCTAATTACTTGCTTGGTATAGACTCATAAAATTTATATTATCAAGTGAAATAGTATGAATCTTAATAGAAAATCATTTGCAGACACAAATTTACATAAAATTGATTTTAATAAGACTCAATTTACATAGGCAATCCAGAAGGTCATACCATTATTTTTTTCATTTTTTTTGAGATAGGATCTTACTATGTAGTTCAAGCTGGACTTGGACTCACTGGGCTATACCCACACTGGCCTCTGATTCATGGCATTACTCCTGCTTCAGCTTCCCAAATGCTGGGATTTATAGGCATGCACCACCATGCCTGGCACACATCACTGTTTCTTAAAACACAACCAGCAGCATGTTATGTAAAAACATACTATTTCAACATAACTGCACTGGTATGGCATGCTCCCTTTTGAAAATATTTGTTCATCAGAATTATGACAGGTTGCATTGTATTTTAATCAAAAATGCATTATGTGAATGTCTTAAGCAAGTGCAAAGACAGGGTGAAATAAAAACAGGCTCTGATTATGCTGAGGAAAGAAAAGGACTAGAAGGACTAAAGAGGTATAGCAAAGGGGAAAGAGGACTTTGGCTAAGTGTAGGCCATGTTCAAATGGCTGTCTGTGCTGTAGACAGTTGGGAGTTAATAGGCAGTAAGGAGTGGCAAAGTGCAATTTTCAGGAATCCTTGTGCAGGGTGTGCTCAGTGGGTGTGAGGTAGTGTCATGCTGAGTCCAAACATATTTGCTTTAGGCTGTGAGCCAGTAACTGAGTAGGAAAGGGCTTGAGGCCACTGGGAAGAGTCACTGCAGGCAAGGGGATGAAGGGCTGGGGAAGAAGAGATCAGGTGCTGCTGTCCATAACTGAGAATGAATTCAGGTATCACAGTGCCAGCAAGAGCACTTCAGGAAAATTCTTGGCATAATTGAGGGAGAAGTGGGACTTAAGATGAAATTGGAGCATTGGGAAAGAGGATGCATGGCTTGGAGCAAGAGGCCACAAGGAGGAGTTAGTATTAGGATGAACTTGTGTAAGTATTAGGAAGCCAGTAAATTGTAGAGGTTTAGTAAAGGATTTGGTCCTCCATTTTATTATTCATTTAATTTTGCACAAGTAGTTTTAACATTTCTCTCTCAGTTTCTTCATGTGCAAAATAGGATGGCTATGGAGTTTTAAGTGAGATGTTATGTTTAATAGGAACAGAAAATCAGAATCACAGAATAATCAGAAACAGCACAAGACATAAAATTGGGGTTTATAGTTGTCAAGAGAAGTTTACTTGTTCTCCTCAGCTAACAAATGTTTATTTGTTCTCCTCCTTAGCCTATATAGGCACACAATGGTAACCAGTTTGGTTAATGGTAGTGTAGTATTAATGTGATTGGAAATGATCTTTTTTTGTTGTTGTTTTATTGTGTTGTTATTTTTGGAGATGGTGCCTGCATTTTGTTGTTACTGCTTTTTTTAGAAAAAAATGAGTGGAGTACGGGTATCTAGGATTGTTGTTTTATCCCTCCCAAAAATTGTAGGATGCTCTAGGAGTTGTTCAAAAAATGCTTCAGTGGCCTTCATAGGTATCTCATTGTATTAGCATCCTCTGAAACCTTCTAAGTCCTTGGAAACTAGAGCTGTGGCTCATACAAAGTAACTGTCAGGAAAGAAGTAATGCAAGGAGCAGGGAAAACATCTAATGTTTGCTGTAGTGTTTATCTTACTGAGGCAAAGAGAAAAGTCTGGATTGACTTTTTGAACTTAGCCAAAATATGACTCTTTCTGGTAGGCAGCTGTGAATACCAGCCTGACTTCTGCTTTTCATGAGGCCCAGGGGTCCCTAAATGTCCATTCATAGTCTTGGTTTAATCTTGACTTTCTACTCCTTTATGGGGAGTTTATGTGGGTGCCATTTGTTTTGATGGGCTTCGCTCCATAAGGTGAGCTTATGAGCTTTGCAAAAACCTCAGCTTCTGTTTTAGTACCGTTTGGCTCTTCAGTTTGTCATTTGTGTTTATCTGTGAGTCATGTGACTTCTGTGTCCTTGCTTGGTGTGACCTGAGGAGAACAAGTAAATATTTCCAGACAAGTGTAAGTCTGGAATTTATGCATTCTGTTGTTTCTCATTATTTTATATTTAATAGCCAAAGCTGCATGAGATCCCTGTTTTGCAAAATGATTAAGACATAACCTAGAAGGCTTTGATTTTTTGCATGTACAGAGATAGAAAAGCCAAAAGAACTAGAGTTCAGACTCAAGGTCTTCACTTTAGTTGAGGAGTGGAGAAAAGCTTCCCAACTTTGGGTTCTGGATAGTGAGCCCTCCAATTTAGATGAAGCACAGTGGCAGAGTATGTCAAACCCATCTTTGGCTATATTCATCTTATCGATTAGCTCATAACATTCACTCTCTTGGGAGTATCTTGGTAACACAGGCCATTTCTGATTAAGAGAGCATGGCAAGGTCCCAGACCTGCCTAGAAAGGGTGGGTGTATTCTATCACCAACCTGGAGAACTTGGGGAACTAAAGAAAATGTGTGGAACACACTCTGTGCTTGCTTCTGTTGGTGTTGGAAGTCTGGTTGGGGAAGAGGACTATAGAAAGGGAAAATGAGGCTTGGAAAAACCATCTCATATTTTAATTGACAATCCTGATTTTATAGTATGATCTTGGGTTATCCTCAGATATATGCGAATGCTTTCATTCAATCATCTCAGGCGACTAGGAAGACACCTGGTGGGGAAGCGATAGATCTGAGGTTATTGCTAAGCATTCCTTTCTTCTCAGGTTCATCTGAGGGGAGAGAGTCCTGCCTTACAAAGGAACTTGGGAAGTATTGCATGACAGGATAATGTTTCCTTTCACAGAACAATTATGATTTCTTCCTTTTCTTTACTCAGTGAGCTGCTTATGTGTTTGTTCACAAATTGTTAGTCGTTTCATAGATTCAATGGGTATAGGAGTGTGACAGCATACTTGCCTTCAAATGTTAGAAGCACAATCCATTGGACATTTGTATACATATATATTTATATATATAAAATCAGTGTTTAAATCTTCACAGCAAGCTAGACTAACTTGCCTCCAGAGTACACATTACTCACTCTCATTGCAAGCTTGTTTTCTGACTTTTCCCTTTCTACCTAGTCTTACAAACCCAGTTTGCATTTTCTCCTCTATTGATTCATATTATAAGTATATAAATTGAGTTTCTGCAGCTCTAAAAATCTTTTCTTGAATATGTTCGACTTTGTAGAGTTTTTCTTCTTGACATGTGAGGCTTGCATCTAAACGTATCATATGTGGTCAAATAAATGTTAACTAAAAAGAAAACAGAATATTCATTTCTTAATCTTCAGTAGCATATTTCTGTTGATGTCATTGAAGATGGCAGTCACCATCCATAATGAGCTTTTTGTTCCCTAAAACTTCTGGAAATTTTCTGCACAGTCCT
Source organism: Dasyprocta punctata (assembly GCA_004363535.1). Taxonomy (NCBI): domain Eukaryota; kingdom Metazoa; phylum Chordata; class Mammalia; order Rodentia; family Dasyproctidae; genus Dasyprocta; species Dasyprocta punctata. The sequence continues at coordinate 18,362 of RJWM01016713.1, forward strand.
CTTCTTACCTGAACCTGTTTGTGCAGGTGACTATTTAGATCCAAGTGTAGGAATTTACTTTTGTCTTTGTTGAGTTGATGCTATCTTACAAGTTTCAGATCATCGCTGTAGTGCTTATAAAATAATTTCCTTTTAGCATTTGATTTCTTAATGTATTAGAGGATAATGGTTGGGAACCTATAAAAATATTGAAAAAAGATGTAACTGAAGACACCTTCCAGATTAGGAAGGCTGTGCTAATGCCACTGGCCCTGAGTCCCAAACTTAGCTCAGGTTTACAGCAATCCAAGAAGTACTGAGCTCCAACCCAGCTCCTGACTTACCCTTCCTACCCCTCCACGTGAGCCCTCACCTCTTCGCCCTGGCCACCTCTCTCCTCTGCTCTGACCCTTTGCTCATGTCGAGGACTGGAGTACCTTCGCCTTATGCTGCTCCCTTCTTTTGCAGATGGCTACATGACTGAAGCCCACATTAACATCAAACATTCCTTGACCACTCCTTTTGGCATTTTTAGTATTCTTGGTACTAAAACACATTTATAGTTGTTAATATTGCCCGGCCCTTTAGTATGTCCCTGGATGCACAAAACATATTATATACATGATTTCATTTAGTTTCATAGAATATCTGTGCACTCATTGCTCTTACTGCTTTATTTTATAAGTGGGAAATTTTAGAGAGTTTAAATCATCTATCAAGCTTACTTAAATGGTAATGGCTTGCATATAGATCTCTTTGATTATAAAACCTGTGCTCTTTTCATCCCCCCACCTTTGGGTGGTAAAGACCATTAGCTGGTTGCAAAAATGCAAAAGTTGAGGATGGAGACTGGCTTTACTTTTCTATTTCACAGAATAACACCGATGCCTTACAAACAACTGTAATCAAACTTGTATCCTTAGCATGTGTGTATTGATTGAGTAAACTAATGAATGAAACAGATGTTACACAATATCCTTTTTTTTGCCTGGTAGTATGCAAATTTTTTTGGAGGTAAGACAGTTTTCAAGGCAAGACAGTTGATAATATATGTTTATCTGGAGTACTGACAAATGAAATCTGATGAGCATCATGAAAGTTTCAGAAAGTGCATCTTTCTTGGAAACTTTTGTCAAGTTACACTAATGGATTTGATACACATTGGAGAGAAAAATCAATTTTGCCTTTGGACATATTTTACTCAGCATTTTGATTTTTTCCTTTCAATCAAGTCAAACATATTTTAGACATTTGGGGGTCTTTGTTCCTTTCCTAAAGTAAAATCAATGAAATTAATAGGGTGGAATAGGGTGAGTCAATGGAGTAAGAATCTTATTCAGAAGGTAGTTTTTCTTGCATATCACCTCCCCTATTTTGGCTCTCTGTGCATATTTTACTTAAAAGCATTTAAAGTTCACATTGACAAACTTGACACCTAACATGTTGAAGAGTGACACTGGGATATGGCATGCCTAGGTTTTTATCATCGCTCTGTTATCAGGTGCCAGGTTAAACCATATTTCTTCAAAATCTATCATTTGCATGGAAATATAGTTACTGCTTACATCATTCAGACATACAAGACCTGCCAATGTTCTGAGTTTTCTAGGATATCTCGGAAACTTTTTGTACTCTTCAACTCCAGCTCTTTGGCTTAGCCTTGGTCTCAAAGACCAAATTCCCTGGAAGGGTTATGAGAAATAATTTTTACCTTAGTCAACTGAAAATTGTGCTAAAGTAAAAGAAATATAGTGGCATGAAAGTCACTAAAATGAATAAGGGAGTCTAGAATTGGAAATCTCGGGGTACATAAGACAACCTTTCCCACCTTATAGTATTGACAGAGGTGAACTTTTCATTAGGGATTTTAAGGATGCTGAGGTAAGGTCTGTTATAAGGGGAGCTAGCATGTTCCCATGTAATGAGTGATGGGGACTCCTTGAATTACTTTCCCACTGCTGGGTAATAAATTGCTATAGACTTTTTTTCAGTACCAGGAATCAAACTCAGGACCTTGCACTTGCCAAGCAGGCACTTGTGCCACTGTGCTATATCCCCAGCTTAAAACTGCTATAGACTTGGTGCTTAAAAAATCCACTCATTTACCATTCCACAATTTTGTAGGTCAGAAGTTGCATGGGCTTGGCTAGGTTCTTTACAGAAGGTGTCAGGAGACCAATGTCAAGGTACTAGCTGCACCAGGCTCTTATCTGGAAGCTCTGGGAAGAATGTGCTTCCAGGCTCTGCCAGCTCATTGCCAGTATCAGCCCCTTTCCATTGCAGGTCTAGTTTCCATTTCCTTGCTCACAAAGCTCTGGAATTTAGTCAATTGTGAATTCTTTTGTAAGCAGTCAGTCTGGAGTCCCCTTAATTTTCTCTAAGACAACCAGAGAACAATTTGATTTATACTATGTGACTGAATTCTTCAGGACTGTCCTTTATAAAGGATTGCATTTGTGTATGTGAGACAGGAGAGCAGGGACCAATGCTCCCTCAGAGATACTTTTTTTCCCCTGCAGCTTCTTCAGATAGCTTACAGATATCCATGGCTGAATCAGACACCTCACCGCCATGTGAGAGGCATTTGCTGTGGCGATAGCAAACTTCAGTCACAGGTCCAACCCAGATGACTCCATATTGTTCTCACTCAGGTGTGTGAGCAGCCCCTCCCCTATGCATGGCTAAACAGAAAGTCTGAAACAACATGTGCATGTGTCCATTTTTTTTCTCATATTGGTAATCTTCTGTGTCATTAGTGAGTCAGTCTATGCACTGTTCCCCCTTAAGCTGCAATGTAAGTGCTAATAAAACCTCTTCTTCAGGGCATATTTTTGCATATTCATGATTTTTATTTTGGGCAGAGCAGGCTAACTTGATACATGAAAAGCTTGTAACACTGAAGGGCCCTAGTGCCAGCAACTGCCAGTAGCTAGGGCAGGTAACACTGAAGGAGGCTGGCAGCTGGAACATGATAGAGAGCAAAAGAAAATTGTTGGGAGGTGCTGCCATCTGTTGTCACCAGAAGAGTCCCCATGGTCAGTGGTAACTGCTGGCTCTGGCTGTCAGGACAGGGATGGAACTCCACTAATACTAAGAACTAATAACCACTGCCATCCGTAACTCAGGGCTGGTAACCCTAAAAGAGCTACACTTTGCTTATGTGTGATTTTTATCTGAATTGAGCTAAAGAACTCTCAGCCAATTAGTGTCACATAGATGGACTTGGAGTTCCTTCATGATGTATTTGAGAGACTCCCATGGATGTCTCTAATTTATATTTAGTAATGTCCAATCTGTCCCTGAACAATGTCTGACAAATGGAAATTCAGGTTTTCTTCTTGGGTGTCTGATTTCCCATAACTTCATAAGGGAACTCTTTCCACTATAACCAGCGCATCTGTTATAGTAATCTTACTAAAACTGAGCCAAATTTGCTTCCCATTGGTCTTTTATGGCATTAAATAGAAAAGACCATTTGGACAGGTCTTTTCTTTCCTTTTTATCCTCCTCCTCCCTCCTCCTTCTCCTTCTCCTGTTCCTCCTCTTTTTCTCCTCTCCTCTCCTCTTTTCCCCTCTCCTCTCCCTTCTTCTTCTGTCTTCTCTTCCTCCTCTCCTCCTTTTGTTCTTCTCCTCTCCTCTTATTCATTCTCCTCCTTCTACTTATAGCTTATATTTTGCCATTTTTATTTGCTAGAAAGCAGCATGTTTTTGTCATCTGAGTTTCAAACCACAACCTCTCTGTCAAACAAAAATAAATGTTGCTGTCTTAGATTTGTTTTCCTTCTCCACAGGTGCATTTGACATTCTTTTAATGCCTATTTCAGATTGGATAGCCTGATGCAATGGAAGTGGTAGTTAATGCTGGTCACATCTAGAAACACGTCTAGAAACCTGCTCAGCATACTGGGAAGTGTGCTCTGCTGAGCTGCATGGGTTTTATGCTCACCTTTCAGAATTGGAGTGTGCTATGGATTGAGGGAAAGGCTACGAGAAACACACTGAGTTGATATATAGGTACATGGAGGGTCACAGGAGGATCCAACATCTGCCTAAGCCGAGGCATTCTAGGATGGCAGAAAACCTGGGATTCTTATAGGAAAGAAACATAAACATACTTTTGTGTAGTTTGAAATGAATGATTAATTGAAGCAGAGACTGAGGTGATTGGCGGAAATTTCAGAGCCTATTTGCACCACCAGCAGGCCTTGAAATGGTGTATGTAACATTTTTGTGTACTCTAAAATTCTTGTATTTAGAGTGAATGGCACACATTTCAGATACATTCAAGACGATGAGAGGTTGGGGATGACTATGACAGTTGTTGGTCGATAGCACCCTGAAATTTGAGATGTGAGTAAAACTGTCTTTAACACTCTGCAGGAAATTCTGGATGAAATTCTATAACTTCCACATGATTTCTGTGAGTTCCTGGGGCTCGTGATTCGGCAGCCAAACCTGAACATCACCCTTCTTCAATTTCATTACCTGTGGCTGTGGTTGGCCCACTCCTGCTCTGTACTTATGTAGCTCTAGAACTCAGCATCTTCCCTTGCTTCCCCCAAACCATCACCAAATGTTAAAAATGTGGCACATTTTATGGAAGTAATGAGAAAGAGAGAACTACATTAATAATCTTAATTGGGATAATAGCTATCGCTGTTCTTAAATGTCATTCACTTCCCCTAATTTCTTACTGGCCACCTTCTTGTGCAGCAAACTTCCTGTCATATTTCTTTGCCCCTTTCCCACTCCATTCTCATCCCTCCTATTTCTTTCCAAATTCTCCAATTCCTGTTTGTTCGCTTTGTAAAACTATTCGGCCATCAGTTTGATTCACTGTCATTTTCTAAGCCATGGCCTCAATGGATATACTCAGAGGAGCTGTCCTAACGACAGTTCTGGCACCATTTAGAGTAAACCTAAACACAAGACAATTCCCTTATGGGAACTCTTTGAGTAAAGTGATTTTCACCCACTACACATTATTTACCACCTGAAGGAAATTTCTTATAAAATCATGTGGCTATTGGAGCTCTCGCTAGACTGTGAGTTTTCTCATAGCTGAAACCTTCTGTGACATATGTGCATAGGAAACCCCTCTTAACTCCTAGTGCAGGGGAGATGCTTAGAATATTGTTATGGTTTATATCTAGATGTTGCCCTCAACCCTCATGCCTGCATAGGTGGGATTTTTGGAAGGTGATTTGATGGTGGGGGCATTGTAGCTGACTTGCTGCTAGGGGCTAGTCAGAAAAGGAGGGTCACTGTAGGTGTGACCTGTAAGTTGTATCTCCCTTCTGCCTTCTCTCTTGGCTTTCTCTTTCTTCCTGGCTGCAATATATGGGGAGCTATTCCTCAGCCATGCCATGTCATGCTGTCCTGCTTTGGAACCAGCCAATTATGGACTGAACTGTAAGCCAAAATAAATTTCTCCTCTTTTAAGTTGTGGGTAGTGGGTAATTTGTCAGAGCAACAAATTGAGTAAGACAAATAAATTAAAAGTGTTTTGGCCAGCGTTCTCCTTCTTGATCTAGGTGGTTGTTTTATGTGCTTATTCAGTATATGGTAATTAATTGAGTCGTATACTTCTGATTTGTGTACTCTACAGTGTACATCTTTTATTTCGATTCCTACACTTTGTAAGTGCACAAGATAGCACAGTCATTAACAGACAGGCTTGAGTCTGAGGACTCTCTGTGAGGAGTTTCCTCCATACAGAGCTACTCCTCTTGAAGCTGTGGTGCACTGCAGGTCTTCTCTAGGGATGTGGGACTCCGTGTGAGATTACCACAGTTACATTGCTTTCCTATGACTCTCCCCTGCAGCATATCTGCCTGGAACTGCCCTTCAGAGCCCTTGAACTTGGCACCTTGGTTACTACTAGAGACTTTGTTCACATCTACCTCTTCAGATGAATAGTATTCATTTAACTTCTTTTCTTGAGTATTATTATTTTGGGAGTTTATGCCACCTCTCTCAAATTATGGAAGGGTGTAGAACATCTGGTTAGAGGTGTCTGGTTCCGGAGGCTGCTGTCTGCTCCACCTTGGATAGGGATTGTGAATTTTGGTCATGTGTGCATCACCTGGGGAGCTTTCACAACAACTGAGCCTTAGAGCTCTACCGCTCTGTTCCAGGAGCTTCTGCTCTAGCTGGTTTGAGAATACAAGTTCTAAGAGCTTCTAGGCAGATTCTCATGTGCAGCCAAAGGTGACACATGGATCTTAGTTTCTCATCACTTGTTGGGGTGTGCTGAACAATGAAGATCTCAACTAGATGCGAGGAGCAAGGTGTGGACAAATAGCATCTGGATTTTAGTTATACTTGGGATGACTGCTGCTGAGATTGTTAGAGGTTGCAGCCACACCGTGTAGTGATGGGTAAATGATTGCTCATATATTGTTGAGTCCTTGTCCATAGACCAAATTGAGTTGAATTGCTTACAGTAATTTGAATGCATTTTTAGATGCACCAATGGCTCCTCTTTCTGTTTCTTTTGTTACTTCTGTTCATGCTACTTTGAGTTGTTTTTTGGTTAGTCTCAGGGGTGAGTTGGAAAGAAAACTTTGCTTCCCTGGGATGAGTGGCAAGGGAAGGGAGACAGGATGAGTGAGACTAGCAGGCTGAAGGAAGCTGACTCATCTGCACAAGGTCATGGTGAAGCTGGACATATGAAACACAAAAGCCATGACTTAGTCACATGCTAGCTGCATAAAATATAACTGAGCATGGTGAGGAACCAGTCCAGGGAATGGCCAAGCCCTCAGAAGCCATGTAGTGCTGAGAATGTGATATCTGCCCATATGTGATCAGCTCCACTTACAAGCAAGCAAACAGCTCCCTGGAGAGGGCAGAGCTTCAGAACCAGTCCAAAGAGAGATCAGGGCAGGGCCACCAAGGAAGAGGAGATCACGAAGATGGAATAAGACTGTGTAGAAGCTGTGGCTTCAGGTGAGACCAAGGGGCAGGTGAAGGTACTCACAAGAGAATATCCAGGGCTAACGTGGCACTTTCATTCAGGTATCAACATGAGAGCCTATGAACTGGTGCTGACATTCCATGTCTACGTTAGGGCTTCTGTTAGATTCTGAAACTCACGAGATCTTGCCACTACTGCTAAGCACACAGTGTCTGACAAGATTGGCCTTCAAGCAAGGCTAGACACAGGCCTGCGGCTGAGGCACTGGTAATACCAACCGTAGCAGGAGAAGGCAGCAAAACATGTCAGAAATGCAATGGGAGTGCAGATGGAGCCTGGGGTTTCATCAGCTCTCAGGACTCAGTTGCCTTCTTTTTCCTTCTTTTACTTCATCTTCTAGTTCTTAAGTGCTTGCGTGTCATGTAGGGACTGGATTGCTTTGGTCAGTGATGTCTCTCAAGTGCTGGAAATGTAATTCCCTTGCTCATCACACACAGACAGGTGTCAAACTTCATTCACTGATCATCTTCCTTTGGCTCCATTGAAGACCTGTCAGGAAGGACTGAAGTACTGTGAGTGGATTTCTAGAGCAAGTTTTTAGGCTGGTCACTGACTACTGCCTCTTAAAGCCTTTGCTGAGCCCACACCACTCCTTTCACATGGCTCCTGGTGGTCCTCAGGGATTTCCTTTTTGCTCTCCTTTCTCTTTCCCACTCCCATTCTCTAGTCCTTGCTTGTACATCGGAGGAACTATGTCTTTTCTTTAAAGACCAGTTTGTAAACGCCTCTTCTATGAAGCCATTCCATGTTATCCTAGCGGGAATTGCCTTTCTCTTCTTTGCAGCACAGACTGATGTTTCATCATAGTGCTGCTTACAAGCTGCTCTAAGACCAACATTTAATGAGTGTTTACAATGTTACTAATGTAACTGTTACAGTATAATTAGCATTACAATGCAGCAAATGTTAGTTACACTGTGTGAAGCTATTGACTATTCTTTAAAAAAAAAATCTCATTTATTCCAGTCAACAATTCTATCAAGTGGGTATTAGCCCTATGTTACAAATGAGAAGAGTGAGTTTTAGAAATTTAAGTGGTTGCAGATATGGTGTATCAATCTAGGTGACTTTATCTACCCCACTGGTCTGGGTGGTCACAGAATGCAGGAATGTGTTTTTATAAGGTTCATGAGTACGTATTGCATCCAGTAGAGAGCATAGTATTGCTCTTTTGAGTGACACTATAATCCTGTTCCTGAATATGCATACTGTTTATTGGATTGTTTTCTTTGACTTATGTAAATGGTAAACATGCAGACTTAGGAAAATGTAATGATAAATGGCTCCAGTGAAGAAGGCTGGAGTGATTTGCTTGCTCAGATTTAAAATGTATAGCTTAGATCCCTGTACATTTTAGCTTTGCCTCTAGGGAGTATGAAAATGAGAAAGTATTTTTAGTTGGATACTTATTTATGTAAATAGTTTGAGTCACCCCAAATCAGCATACCAGCTCCATCTGGCATCCCAGTCTTGTGCAATTCCACGAAAGGGAAACCATCTCAGGCAGTGGAAGAGAACTGCTCTGGACAGGAGCTGAAGCCCACTTAAAATTCAGGCTCAGGATACCCTGACCTTGTCCTCATAGAAGGATCTGAGAAAATACAGAGAAAACTGCTTCAAAACATAGACGTTTCCTGAGGCGGAGGCGAGGGCAAGATCCTGCTTGCATTGGTCTGAAATGTGGCACTGACGGGAAATATGCAATATACAATAGAGATTATAAGTGTGATAGAAGCCTTTATATATCAAACTATATTCAGTATGTACTTAATAAACATGTAAATTCCTCTGAGTTTATAATCAATTGCTTGCTTTTTGACTTAACACAATCCAAGATTGGACAAACAACTGGCCATAATCTGTTTCTCTCAAATATATATATAGAAGACAGTAATGGCTTTTTGTCAGGGTAATGTACAAGAATGCTATCCAAGTTATATTATAAAAATAGCCTGCATTTATTGAATCCTTATTGTGTATCAGGTACTGTTTTAAATGCATTACATGGATTGCCTCATCTATACTTACAACTAGTCAAGATGGGTTCTCTTACTCTGTTTATAGACCAGAAGAATGAGGGACTGAGAGGTACCCCATTTGGACCTTTGAGTCAAAAACTAGGATCATTTTGCCATACTACATGGGTCAGTGCTTCTCAACTCTGGCTGCATGGTAGAAATCTTCGAGGAGATTTTCAAGTTACCAGTGAGCAGGCACCTCAGCCCTTCATTTCAATTTAATTGGCCCAAAGTGAGGCATAGGCATCCATCCTTTTCACTGCTCCCCAGGTGATTCTCATGGCAGCCAGACTGAGTACTAATAGAGAGCAGGCATCTGGCATCTGGCAAGCTTGTGCTGAATCTCAATCAGGGTGGCCCAACCTTGAAAAGAGCAAATGAGTAAATGCACCTGAGTGCATTTTAAAGCTAAGTTCTTCATGCACAAGGAATTCTCTGATAGCTGTTTTACCACTGGATATCTATTAACCAAATGTGGATTCAGAATCTCCTCTGTTTGCATACCATTGGTCACAGTGGCGAATTTATGGGGAAGGGATGGATGGGAATGTGGGGGGCAGATGATGGGATAGTGCAAGTGGCCTGCTACAGTGGAGACAAGCAGTTTATTACTGAAAATGCTTGAATGCCTGGGCATGGTGATAATAAAATACAGACTGATTCTTAATTGGTTTTATTATTCTTAAAATAAACCATAAACAATACAATCTCTTGTTACTGACAGCTGGGAAAGACTACCCTTATCCTGCTCCTTTGGTAGCTGCCACTTGTTATGTTACTGCTGTTGTTCTTAAATGTATTGCTGAAATGATAAAAGTGCATATGCAAGTATAAAAATAAAATCACGTGTGCGTTATGTGTACTACACGTAGTAAGGTAATATTTACATATATACTATGTATACATTTAGAATTTATTTATATACTTAAATATATGAAGAAAGTTACAGAGACATCTGTAACTTGGAGGACCCAAGGGGGATTTTTGAGGGTGAGCTCCCAAAGTTAAAGGGCACACATGTGCAAGACATCAGCAACAACAGCAGGCAGCATGGGGCATAGCAGAGCACAAGAGCGTAAGAGTGCAAGAGCCACCTGCATCTTCACTGTGTAGTTCTTATACAGGTTGTTATCTCATGTTTACATTCTTACATAGTGCCGTAACCAGCATGTGTGTGTTTACCTGTGTTAAATCATGGCTACATAACTGTATCCCACTGTGCGCCTGCACTAGGCAAGTGGGGTCACGTTCTCTGGTGTCCTTAGATGCCCCTGAGCTTTGAGGCAGTCTGAGTGCTTCCCCACATGACACAGTATTTCTCACTATAACATTTTGAGATCACTTCTCAGACTTACTCAATGAAGTAGTTAAGCCACAACTTGGCCCTACGATATTCTGTGTGTAACTCTATGTTCTCAAGCCCTTACAATACTGCCTTTATCTAAGGGAGTAGAAAGAGGAATCCAAACATTTTTCAGTGTAACACCCAAATTTATGCTCTCTTTGATTCTTTCCACTTTGTCTTTAAAGTCAGGTGTCTATCACTAATGCACACAGCTCATTGAATCCTCATTTGACCCTGTGATCTGGGCACTTTGATGCCTCAGGAGGTCAGGAACTGGACCCCACAACCACCCCCACCCTTCTATCTGTAACTGCCACCATTAGAAGCCTGGTGACTGCTTCAGCATCCAGCAGTCTCTCACACTGGACTCCTGCTTTTCATTTTGGGATTGTTTTACTGTGTCTTCAGGCAGGACTGTGGCTGCATGGCACACAGAGCTGGCACGAATGCACTCTTCAACCCCGTTCCATCTCTGCAGTGCTTCTTCTCTTGCCATAGTTTAAATAAAACACACAGAGAAAAGGTTGATAGTATTAAGAATTTGAATCTAAATTTAATGGCTGTTTGACCTTGGAGAGGTCAGCAAACCTCTCGCCTAGATACTTCTGTCTGTTAAATGGGGAAACACTAAGACTCTGAGGACAGTGGGGTGGAAAATATGATAGAAGGTTCTTCATTAGTGCTACACTTTCTTGAGGGAGAGGTAGGACATATTTATTTTTCCTGTCTTTTTCAGTGTGAGATGAAAGCTTAGAGTTTGGAGATTTGTATCATGTCATCTGTGTTTGGAATTAAAAAGTTAAACGATCACTGTGAAATACTGAATTACCCCAAGTAATATGTTGAAGCTGTGTGACTGACTGTATCTGGAGATAGGGCCTTTATTTTTATTTTTGTTTATTTATTTTTGTTATTTTAAGACAGAATCTTGCTATGCAGTTCAGGCTGGCCTCGAGCTCACTTTGTAGCCCAGGTTGGTCTTGAACTTGCAATGATCTTTGTGTCTCAGCCTCCCAAGTGCTGGGGTTACAGGTATGCATCACTATGCCTGCCTTAGCGCCTTTAAAGAGGTAATTAAAACATAAGACCCTAAGGCTGGGGCACTGACTAATGCCTTACTAGAAGAGTACTAGAGAGCCAGAGGTGCATGGCTATAAAGGCCAGGCATGGTTTAGTATGACCATGGCCATCTTCAAAGCAAGCAGAGAGGTGGCCCTTGGGAAAATGAGGCCTGATGACACCGTGATCTTAGACCTCAGCGCTCTGATAGTGAGAAAGTGAGTTTTAGTTGTAGAAGCCATACAGTCACGACAGACCTAGCAAATTAATACAGATCTTCAAATGTAATTGTTTTCAGGGTGTTCACTTCATCACAGCCGTGCAGCAGCACTTCCTGAAAAAACAGTCCAAGCTGGTCATGGCTGTGTAAAGTAATTCTCACTTCATTATAAGAAAAGTAAAAAGATCATTGAAATGTACATGAAAAGATTTTCATCCTTAATGACCCAAACTGTGTAAATACCATATTTTTGAAAGAAAAACATACTGGTTTTCTCTTTATATTACACTCCTGGTCCTTTGTGTCTTTTAAGGGGTGTGGTTCTTTAAAAACACCTTGATTTTTGTCCCAAATTTATTTTTTGTTATTAAATCTTTCTTCCTGGATGGATCCTAGGTGGAAGTCTATGCCATCTCCCCCTTTTAATTGGACTAGGTATGGAGTGACAGATAAAATGATCTTAAATTAATAACAATGACAAATTGCCCTCAGATGACACCTGTGCATAAAAGGAAACATTTCCATTAAACAAATGTTATGTCATCAAGAATCCCATTAATACTTCTGCCAGTGATCATAGCTGTATAATTTTTCTCATCACTGTTAATAACCAGCAAAATTATAATTGCATATGGAGCTTAATTAAAATTTCCATCTTATTAATGAGCACTCATGCTTCAGATCTCTCACTAAGTGATTTGCAAAGTTTAGATCATATTTCTTGAGGTGTCAGTTATTAGTAGATATGAGACGATATGGACAGACATGAGGCTGGATTATCAAATCTCAGTGTGCCTCAGTTATTAAATATTGGATATTAGAAAATTGGCCTTGTACATTATTTAACTTAATTCTGGTATTTTAAGTTGATTTTTATCATACAAATTTACATGTCTCATGTACAACTTGACATGAATAGCAGAATCCATTGCCCACTTCCAAAATGAATAAAGCTTTTTTATAGCAAGCAAACCTATCTCCTAAGTAAATCAGTGCTGTTCACTTTTACAACACCATCCTTTCTATTTTGTACAAATAGGAGTACAGGTGGGCTGTGCGCACACCAGCCTCACATTCTCTTCTTTGCTCTTCTTCCCGGGGACTCACTTACATTATATCTGCATCTGCTTCATCAAGATGGGGGTAGGAGCTATGTGACTTATCCTTGCCAACGTCTATTAGCAGGAGCCATGTTTGTCTTTACAAGTGGAGGCAATGAAGAACAGGGAAAGCCTTCTACACAGGCTCCCTTTGCCATCTGCCTTCCAGATGAGGAGCTAGGTGGTGATCACTAGGCAATGGTGGAAGCCCTAGATGGAAGGATCCTGAGTCCCTGAATCGCTCTGTGGGGCAGAGGCCACCTATTCCCCACTGCGATGCAAGTGAGAGATTAACCTGTATTAGTTCATGTCACTGACATTATAGGATTATTTGATAGCCCTTAGCCAATCCTGATAAATCTATCTATCACAGGTAATGATAGTTTTTTATTCTTACTTTGTTTACATTTAATATTACTGGGTGTAGTTTCTGCGTACTGCTTAGTCTTCTGTATGGTTTTTATTACTGAATAATATCCTCTATCAAGTGATGTGCTAAATTAACATAATTATTTTTCACATATTGCGTAGATTATCCTTGTGTTTTCTTTTTTTAGGAGGGAGGTTCATACTTGTAACATATTTCTTTTGAATTATGTTACCAAATTATTTAAAATTACATACCAGTTTATATTTCCCTGGCCATTATAAGAGCATGACAATCATAATAACCTTTCTAAAATTAGAAATATATTTGTCCTTTTAAAATTTACCTAACAGTAAATAATACTTTGTACATAAACATCATGCACACATACATACGCTTTATGCTCTTTAAAAACTAGTTTTATATTTTCTCTCTACATTTGCTTATTAATAGTTCTTTCCACACAGAGAATTTAATCCTTTTCATTGAGGGCTACATGACTACCCAACATAATAGTTAATGCCCTGAGAGGTAAGAAGGTTAGGAAGAGGAGGGAAATGATGCTTATGAAATGACTGAATTAGCATAGAATACAGTCTTCTAAATTAAAGGAAGAACCTTTTCTATTGTTTATGGTTTAGGGCATGTCGTTCTGGTCTTTATAACTATCATCCTGGAAAGAATTATCATGATATAAGTAAAATATGCAGCCCCTACCAGATCACTCCTTGTCACCTAATAGACAAGGTGAATTCAACAAAGGCCTCTCAAGCACCCAGTGGATACATGAGTACCATAGTAAAAATTACCCAGCCATAGGGGCAGCCAAACACATCAGGGTGTTTCACCATCTTCCCTCTTACGTACTGTCTGTATAGTACATGGACACATGGATTTCAGATGAGTGATAAGATTGCCAGGTTTTATGACTGAATGATTGGTAGAAGTGGCATGGGGGGTGGAAGTGCATGATATTTGAGAGCCATGGGTCGTCTCAAACAGAGGTTACTTAGAAGAGAAGTGGGAGATAAGACTGGAGCTACTCAAGTCAGTAAATAAGTATTGTTTCTATTATCATCCACACACTGTTCTTGCTTATAGGTTTGTGAGAGGAAAAGCCATATGAAAATCTTGTTGTACTCTTACACAGTTAAGGGAGATTGTGAGTTAGTGAAGAAGAAAGCAGCTTTGGAATTCGTCTTGAGTCTGAGGCTTGACTGTGTTACCTCAATGTAACTTTTTTCTTTTGTGAATTAAGGTTGATTATTAGTATGTATGTCTATTGACAAGATAGCTTGGATTTTCACCCGTAGAGATTTTGTTGAACTGCCTGTATCTGTTAAATTATTTTATTGTTATTTTAAGACTATCCTTAACTTGGAAGATCAACTGCCAAAATAGTGCCATAGTTACATCTTGATTAAATGCAACTGTAGAAACACATACCAGAAATAGTGTTAGGAAAGAAGGGATCCGGGGATACAGTTAACCCTAAAGGAGACTGAAGCATTGGCACAAGTTCTTAACCCTTTCTGTGCCCGTGACCCTTGCCACATGACTTATGTATGTAGTTCATTCCATCTTGGTGGGAAACATAATTTGTTGTGCCTTTACTTTGGTCAATCATGTTATTTGCCTGGAGCAATGGGTATTAGTAAGCATGAAGCAAACAGAAGCTTGAATTGTGCTTTTATAATTATTCTTACAGTTCTTGCATTTCTACTAAGCCACATGAAGAACATGTCCTTCTGACCTGACTGCCCTAGTAGGAAGATGACTGGACACATGGAGCTAACCTAGACCCACAGAACTGGAACTTGGAGCACAGCTATCTCTCTAAACCCAGTTTAGTTCAGTCAAGTCTCGAACTCATGAACAAGAAATAAATGCTCACTGTTGCATACCAATTGGAGAAAATTTTCTTTCTACAGCAATGTTTGGGTGACATTTGATATTCAGTATGATTTTTTAGAAGTAATATGTAAGTTGGATTTTAAAGAAGGAATCGGAAAGAGAAAATAGTATAAGGATGAGCTAGAAGAAATAATGTCAAGTACAAAAATTCTGAGGTAAGCAATACTGAATATGATTTAGTATTTCAGTATTTGGGCCCAATAGAAACATACAAAATTAATTAAGAAAGCATGGAGAAAGAGACAACAAATATGAGTGAAGCAGATGGTGCTTGGTATATTAATTGTTAAATGGAAAAGTTGATTGAATTACCTACTACCTTAAATTATGGATTAACTACTGCAAGTTACTTAGTCACTTCGCTTCTATGATTTTGTTTTTAAAGGGTTTAGATTAATCAGCTTCTACCCATGGTTTTATAACAAAATAGTAGCTTAATGAAAGCACCCTCTTGGTATTCATTTTGCTGTGGGTTCACAACTTAGTTACTTTTCTCTTGTTGCTGAGACAAAACACCTGACATCTAAAGTTAAAGGAAGAAAGGTGTATTTAGCTCACAGTTTGGAGAAGTTTCAGTCCACAGTCAGCTGGCTCCAAGGCAGGGTGGCACATGGCAGAGGGGCAACCATTTATGGTGGCAGAAGATAGCAAAAGCAACCAAGGGAAGAGGGAGAGAGAAGCAGCTTTTTGTCCCTTATATTGTATGTGGGCTACTCACTGTAGGGCAGGTATAGCACTCACACCCATAATTCCAGCATTGGACCATGAATCAATCACGAACTAGATTCAGCCACCTCTGCAAAGCCTGCCCCCTAAGACTACATGAAGCTTTGGGGGAACATTCAGACACAAGCCATGACAATTCAACTATTGCAATTCAATGCACCCTATAGTATCTGAGGGAGCACTTCATACTGAAAAGTCGCTTCTCATCTTGTATGTACACAAAGCCCTAAAAGATGTTTGAATTGAAAAGGGTGTTTGAATTCTCTTTTCTAGGGTTTACTAACATAGATCCATAATTTTATAGGTTTATCTTGAAGCTGTAGCTACTCATACAGTTCTATGATGTCTCTTTCTAGGGTTTTGAATGATTATCTGATATGCTATAAGTCTAACTAGATTTTACAGCAGGAGTAGAGTTCTTCAAGAATTCATGGTCATAGACAATCTATTCTCATTCGGGTTTTCAGGACAAAATTCTGTAAATCACTGAATTGAATAACTGTTCCTTGAATAGTAAAGTAAACTCATTAGGAGCCCATGAGAAATTAGATCTCATTATGAAGAGGAGATGAATTGGCTGATTTCCTAGATACAATGGTACCTTGGCTCATGAATATTTTTGTTTGTGAATAATTTGGGTCACAAACAAAAATTAAAGGAATTTTGCTTTTGTTTGCAAACTTTACATTGAGTGACAAACACAACAACATCCATCTTTCCCACACAAACGCAAATGTGGCCATCTTTTCCAAAATTACGAAAAAAAATCGAGTTCATGAATTGAGGTGCCACTGTACTTCCTAAGATAATAGGCACCCTAATGGTGAGCAACTCTTAGATCTTTTGTTAGAGGTTAACTTATATGAGGAAAAATATAATAAACAACTTTCTTATTTGCCCGGTTTTGAAGGGGTAAATTATGCTGTGTTTAAACAGCAAAGAAATGTAAGCTGACACATGACTGCAGTCCCAGCACTCTGGAAGGCTGAGGTAGGAGGATTGCAAGTTCGAGCCCAGCCTAGGCAATTTGGAGACTTAATGAGAACTTGTCTTAAAAATTAAAAAAGGTCTGGCAATGTAGCTCTGTGTGAAGGCCTTGGGCTTAACCCTCAATATGTCAGAAACCAAAACCAAATAAAAGATCCCCAAAAATGTTACTGTAGAAGAAAATTTTGGGGCTATTTTATATTAGTTTTTTAGCAATGGGTATAGGCAGGAGTGATGTATTATCTTTTAGTCCCCACCCTTCTCTCATCTACACCTACACCTGCATCTATATATCTAATCTATCTCTATCTGTATCTAATTTAAAGTCTAGTCAGTTGAAAGTAGTCAGAAAAATACCGATAACATTTTTACCTGTATGCATGACAGACGTAAAGAACTCCCCACAACAAGAATGATTAATAATGATACAATAAAATTCATAGTTGGAAAGGAATAATGTCAGCAAAGAAAAACCATGACCTACTGAATATAATATTAATGAAGCACTGACAATCTTGTCTCACTGTATTACTGAAGATCTACGTGTGTATGTGGATGCTAGGTTGGTTCTTCACAGGATTGCCAAGAATTGCAATGCAGGGAGACCTGGCGGAATACTGAATCATAGCACCTAGTAAAGTCTTGTGATTCTTAAGTTCTCATTTGGATTTCTGTTAACCTCTAATGACTACATAGGTGGTCAATAGTCATAGGTCATCTTTACTGCGCAAACATGCACCTACTCTGATGCGATCATTCATTTCCATACTGAAGAACGCTTGCAGTCTAGGAGGAAGTTGCCATCAGTTTTGTTTATAAGAAGTGCCTGATGCTTGCTAGTACTTCATTTCTTTGTGGAAATTTTACTAAGCCAAGGCTCACTGAAGATTTAGTATTCTGGATGGGAATCAATTTTCATGTAAAATACATCTTGATCCCTCAGTATGTCACTTCATTTTAGGTGTTGAGGATCTGGAGATTAAAAAATAACTTACAAATTACAGCTTTGAAAGCAACTTTATTAAGGTATAATTGAAAAACTACTGTATATATTCAAAGCATACAATTTGATGAGTTTGGTCTTATGAAAATACATATAGTACCACTACCACAGTCAAGGTAATGAACACATCTATCATCGTCTAAGATTTTCCTCTCTCTCTCTTGCTCTCTTGCTCTGTGTGTGTATATAAGAACTGTTAACATGAGATCTATCCTCCGAAAAATTTTGACTTACAAAATATTGTATTGTTAAGTGTAATATTATATAAGTAACTTCTATGAAATTAATTCATCTAGTATAACTAAATTTTGTATTCATTGAACAACTGACCATTAATGTAGTTATCACCTGAGACAGAGAGAGAAAGAGACTATTACTAATTGCTCACCAAATATCAGGGATTTTGAAAGATGTTCTACATATGTTGTTGTGTTCAGACTTTTAACTAGTTTGTGAGGTATGTGCTATTTATCCAAATTTATAGTTCATGAAGCAGAAGCTCAGAAAACTTGTTAATTTGATGTCAATTATGCAACCAATTAAAAGTGGAGCTGGAATTTGAAGTAGCACATTTTAGTTTCAAAAGCTTGCTCTTTTTACATAGTTGTTGCCCAGTGAAGTTGCAGGCATCCTTCCCCAACATGCAGAACACATACTTTCCAAACACTTCTCCCATCGGTCTGGGGGACTTGCCCATAATCTTGCCTTTGATCTGGGGCTACAGCAGCTATGGCTGCTGATCAACAATGAATGGCCTGAATGCAGGTTTAGCACATAGCATAAACACCTCAAGGGGTCTTTAGAAATAGAATTTACTAATTTCAGGTTCTCCACATGACTTAGTGAGGAAAATGTTTTCTTCTTTCCTTTCTTTCTTTTTTTTATATCAAAGGAATAGAGACCTTAGTAAGTGCCATCAACTAATCCTTTGAAAAGAAAACCAATGAGGGGAGCATTTAGCTTCTTGGGGAGATGATGAAATTTCAAAGCCAGCAGCATCACGTTTTATCTCCCCTAATCCCACAAGTCTATCCCAACCAGGAATGCCACTGGAGAATTCTAATGTTTTTGAGAGAAGACCATGAAAGAACAGGTGATGAATAAGTCATAACATTAGGGGAAGTCTTTAGCCAATTCACTTGGAGTGTGTTACTCCAGAGGCAATTCTATAGAGAAGACAGGTGAAAATAAACATCTCGCTCTTATGAGCATAGAACTAGGAGCCCTAGCAAATAATTTATGTGTGTTTCTATAATTACATATGTTCATACATATTCATTCACATGCTCCTAATTTTAGAGAACAAAGAAGTGGATAAATTGATTAGTAATTGGATTGTATTTGATTCAACTGGTTCTCCAAGTGTCTTATAAAGGTTCCAGTGCGAATTTCCACTCTTAGAATTCAGCTGCAGAGCTTGGGGAACATTAGATTTACTGATGTTGGAGTGACTGAGTCATTCATTCATTCAGATGTTTCATTTATTCACTCAATAATATGCCCTCTTATCTCCAGGCTTTGTGTTAGGTATAGCTGACACCTGATTCAATAAGCAACTGAATCTGCAACTTTTATCCTTGAAATAATAGTGTGGTCATAAAGGTGCTGATTATAGGACAATGTGACCAAGTGCTGAAGGTAACCAACACAGGTTTGAGCTTCTGGAACCATTTCCTAGTGATGGAGAAACCTGAGACAGTTTTTGAAACAGGGTTAAGAGTTATCTGAGTATTAAAGCATGGAAGGCATTCCCAGTGGGGACAGCAAGAGAAGGGCTCTGGTCTTTAGCATTTCCAACAATTTTATAGCATTAGAAGGAAATGGGATGAGTTGTTGAGAAAGGTGCTCCAGTTGCCAGGAGCAGTTGGATGGAAAATGGTCTTCTATCACAAAGTAAGATGTTGTAGTTTATTTTTCCTAAATACTAGGGTGAGCATAGGAGCATAAGGTAAATCTGGGGGTGACACACTAGATTACCATCTCGTCAGGAGTACTCAGGCTCCTCCATGGAGGGCAGATTGGATTTGGCATAAGCTCTGGGCATGTGGTTGAGTGAGAAGGCTATTGGAGGAAATCACATATGGAATGATGCATCTCAGAGCTGAGCTCATAGCTGTTGAGGCTGTGAGAGGGAGGGCAAAGTTTGATAGATACGAAGCAGGAGCAAATGTACCACTTGGGGATATTAAGGTAAATAAGGAGGAAAAGAAGGGGAAAGCAGGCTCCATTCAGGTAACTGGAAGATCTGAGTGCTGTTCATGAAGAAAATGTGATGACAAGAAAAATTCGGGGAGGAACATGTGTCAAGTTAGTTTATGTGTATGTTTGCTAAGTCACAGAATTTGTGTTGAGCCAAAGTTTAGACACGTAATCAGACTACCCAGAATCAACACATACCTATAAAACATATTCTTCATTCTGGCTTCTGACTTCTGTTGCTTTGGACATACCCTTGACTCTACTTGGAATATTTTATCCACCTATCCTCTCTTCTTTCTGCCTAACCCTAGCCAACCTTATACTTCCTTCTAAGGGTCATCTCCGATGGTTATGTCTCTGTGATGACTTCTCTCCACTTGTCTTTTCCTTTTATAGAAAACTTCATGCTCATCCTCATTGCCCTGGTAGAGCTAAGTCATACCTCTGCCTTAGTCCTCATTACAATGACCTGTCAACTTATACACAAATATCTGTCTCTGCTAACATCTTGGGAGCTCCCTGGCAGCAGAGGCAATCATTATATTTGCTTTTGTAACGTCAGCACCTAACAGCACTTGGCACCTAAAGGACACTCAGTAAATACTTACTGTATTATATTCTTTCTCAATCAACTCTCCTCTTTCCTTGAGTCTCTTTTTCTTACCTGGCATTCTATTTTCACATAAGAGGGACCATAGTTTTCCAATTAGTCAACGGGAAATTAGATGTTGACTTTACTCACGTATCTGGTGGCTCTACTCCTGGGAAATGGTGGATCATGATCGCACAGAGTTCAATCCTGTTTCTCAAACAGGATGGTAGTGGATGGAGTCCTGAGAGATAGCACAGGCAGAATGTTCCTGTTTCCATTTCTCGGGTGCTCTGTGCTTTGCAGGCATAGGTAGTGACAGAACTTCTTGAAGCAGAGGAAGTCAAGCAGCTCGTGATCACCATACAAGGCATCTCTCTGAACCTGACCCTGACAGACACAGCCTCATTACCTGAATTAATAGCTCAAGTGGCCAGCTTCCCCTTGTAGAATTTTGGGTGGGAGCTGTAGTGAACTATCAGTTGGGTGTCTCAGTCTTTCCCAGTTCCACCTGGATGTCCATGAGCCTCTCCTACAGAGAAGTCCATTAAGACCTAGAATCATAGTGAAACCATAGGGTTGAAATGTTAGCAACAACTTGCTTGGTTGCAGCAAGTTACACCTGCACCAAGTCTCGGTTTGGTTACTCTGTGTCAAATGACCAAAGACTTGCAGATGAGGAGAGCTGGGTTGATGACAGTAGGACCTGACCTTGTCCAGCACCCAGTCACACCCAGGCAGTGAGTTTGGCCAGCCAATCACTCTTATAATTGGGTTTAGGTTTTATGGAGGATTAGACTATTAGACACAGTTCTGCCTGACAGTTTCCCATAAAGGACCTGAAAACTTAAGGCTTTAGTTGTGAGCCCAATCTATTTTCTAAGTGGCTTCAAACTGTGCATCTTTTACCTTAAACTCATGACTAAGCTTTGCTTTTCATACTCTATTACATTATCCTGGGCTCTAGTCAATGACCTCATCTCCCTCATTGTGATAACTGCTTCAAAGTACTTGCTATTTTCCTGCTTTTGCCTGGTGGTACTAAGACTATCACCTTTTATGACTGTTTGTAAAAACTAACAATGCCCTTTGAACTCTAATCTTGGCTCAGTGTGACCTCTTACTGTTTTCCTGTTCCTAAAATGTCTCACCTTCTCTTAATCACACCTTGGACAGGGCTGTTCCCAGGGCCCTGCCAGAGTATACGTGTCTATATTTGCAGGAGAAAGTGATCTTTGCTTATGTTCTCTTTGCTACTGCAGTCAGGCAGAGCAGCCAGGGTCAACTGGTCTCTTTGCTTTAGATAGACAACGGCAACTATTACTCACTGATTCATTTATTACCCTGGAGTTTGTGGAATGAAAGTATAAAGACAGGGCAGAGGAATTTGTTCTGGAAGACAGCCAAGGAAGATAGGTCTGTCACTTGCTCCTTCCGGAGCTCGGCTGGGCAGAAGCCAGGCCACTTAGCTTAGGGGAGAAATAGAAAGCATCCAAATGACAGGCACGGGTTCTGCAAGTGCACTGCCAAGACCCAGCAGTCCAGGCTTCACAAAAGAAAAGGTGCATGAGGACAATGGGAAATGGAGAAACCAGTGGAGCCTGTGATAACAGAGGAGAAGCTATTCAGAGAGAGACAGACATGTAGATTGATTTGCTGGAGATGTTTGCTGAGGCCATGCTGAAAATCAGAACATCACAGATGCCCAGAAAACCTGCATTAGAGAAGCACACACAGAAAAATGAGGAAGTGGAAAGGATAGTAGATAGTGGACCATACTTTTCCACACAGATAACTGATACCACACAGAAGGTTGGCACAGTGTTGCAGAAACTTCATATTTTTTTCAAGAAAAGCAAGCAATCCAAAATTTATGTACGCTGCTTTCATGATTATTAACTACTGTGAGATAATTCAAATTGTTTTCAAACATACCCAAACACAGACATATCTGTGGCTAGATGTAGCCTCTACTCTAAAGAAGTCCTGTATTTTAAAGATGACAATAGCTAAGCCTATTGAAGAACAAGTACAATGATTAGTTCAAGGTCCAATAATTAATTTATGGAAGGTAAGTACTTGATAGCTGTGTAACCTCCAACTTCAATCCAACATCAGCACCTTATAGGGAAGTGAGGAACTCTTGGTATTTCATACTTTCCCCACCTGAAGGGGTTGGAATGGAATGGGGCCACAGATCCTTCGTTTCTTCTTTATTTCCTGTTTGCTTGTCTCCTTCCCTGTGAAGTTGACCCCTGTTCATAGGAGCGAGAGACCCAGGTTGCATTTTAGTTCAGGCTTAGCTACTAATGTATAACCTCAGAAAAATCCCCTATCTTTGGACCTCATTGCCTTCATAGTGAGTCTATCAGCCTAATTAACTTCCAGGTTCCTGACAGGTCTAACGCTAGTGAAATCAAACTTGTTTTGAATATCTTTCTAAACCTTCAAGGGCCCTTGATTACCACTTTTTTTGCATCTCTTCTGTGCCCATTCCCCAAGCATCCACACTGTTGTTCTGAGTTCCTGGGGTCCTCAGGCTGTTCCTCAAAGCTAGAGTTCTCTTGGCATGGAACACTGGCATCCCTTTCCATTCCCTGTTTTAAGATCCATTCCACATCCATTTTACCAGGAAGACCCACCTACCCCGGAAGAGAACTAAGGTGACTGAGCATTGGAAATGAGCAAGCAGATTTCTCACTGTATGAAGAGTAAACTGAAGAAAAATTTTAGAATTAATAATGTAACTGAATAAAATGTCCAGTTACAAAATCAATGCAGAAATAGTCAATGATTTTCCTCTAGATCAGCCACAACCAGTTAGGAAAAAATATATACACCAATACAGATTCTCCTACAATGATCTTAAAAAGAAATTTATACGACTTACATGAGAAAAACTGTAAACTTTTACCATGGAGCATAAAAGAAGATGAGCACAAAAGCTCAAGTGAGAGAAACCATTTTGTAATTGATGTTCCCCAAATTAATCTATAAATTCAATGGATGACTTCCAATTCAATACACTAATAGAATGCTAGTATGTAGGGGCTCTTATAAAATGGTTTCCAACTTTGTCCAGAGCAATAAAGTGCTATCTTCCAAACACGTTCAGAATTCAGTAACCTCTTTCTTCTTCCTTTGATCTAAGGCATCAACATTTCTCACTGAACTTGTTCAATGATGAGCCTTATGGTTCGGTCCTTATTCTCTTTAGTGCGTTCTCAACATAGTCTCAGAGTAGCCCTGTTAAAGTGGGAGTTAAAATTATGTCACCTTCCTGATTAAAATCCTTCCATAGCTTCCCGCCTTTTACAGAGCAAAAAACAACATTATCTCAGTAGTCTGCAGTGGCCTGTGTGGTGTGACCCCTCTTGTGGGGCTTCTTCATTGCTGACTTACTCCTCCTCTGCAACCTGAGTCTGGAAACATTGTTTTCCTGGGTATTTTTCATAGGCAGCATGTATGTTCCTGTTAGCACTGCTGTTCCTGCTGCCTGGAATGGTTTCTCACCAAACACCTAGGTGGTTCACTCTCCCACGTCCTTGGTATTTACCTGACATGTCATAATCTTGGGAAGACCTTTCCTCTACATCCTGTTTAATATTTTAAGCCTCTTCCCTCACATACCAGCTGCTATTTTTCTTCACAGTAATCATCATACCTTCAATGTAATGTATATTTTATTTATGTAAGCTCATAAAGGGAAGGTTTTTTTTTTTGTTATTTTGTGTTAATGCTAAATTCTCAGTGCATGTGCTTGGCTAATGAAAAGGTACTCAGCAGTCAATCAATGGATGACTAATGGTGTCCTCTAGGCAAAATCACCTCAATAGACACCGGAAAACTTTGACAAAATCTAGTACTTTTTTACAATAAAACACTCAAAAATACTGGGGATAGAAAATATCCTCACTATGATTAAAAATTATCTAACCAGCCAGGTGTGGTGGTGCACGCCTTTAATCCCAGCACTCAGGAGGCTGAGATAGGAGATGCATTGTGAGTTCGAGGACGGCTTGGGCTACAACGTGAGCACAAGGCTGGCCTGAGCTACATAGTGCAACCCTGCCTCCAAAAACTAGGGCCGGGAGTTTGGTTCAGTGACTTAAGCACCTGTCTGACAGGTCCGAGGTTGTGAGTTCGATCCCCAGTACCGCAAAAAAAAAAAAAAAAAAAAAAAAAAAAAAAAAAAAATTCCCCTACCAAACCACTACCACTTATATTATCCTTACTTATGAAACAATGTATACATTTCCCATAAAATCAAGAGCAAGATAAAAATGAAACTCATATTCTTTCTATGTAATGTTGTACTAGAAGTTCTAGCCAGAAGAACTGGGGAGGAAAAAACAAATTGAAGGCATATGGATAGGAAAGGAAGATGCAAAATTATGCCCATGTGTATTTGCTGATGATATAATGGATGACAACAGTGAAAATATTGTTGATGCTAATGTTAACAATAATGCTCTTTGCTCAGGTAGTTCTGTTACCTTTCCCAAGTGTTTCCTTATTGCTTAATTCTTACACTTTTTCTAAAGGAAGGGTAAATAGTACAAAGAGGTAAAATGAGTATTTTCTGCTCACAGAATTGCCAGTGGTAAAACTGTAGTATTAGTATTAGAACTAGTATAGCTCTAATAGTAGTTGTAGTATTAGAACTATTTTTCATGATGATTCTATGCACAGTGAAAGACCATTTCTTAATAGAAATCCTATGTGGAAACTCGTTCCTCATCCTGACCACACATAAACACTTCCCTGTAATTCCTTCTGTCCTAGGGCAAGGTCTGTGCTCCAGAGAACACACTTTGGAGGTTCTTGCTGTATCTGATGCTTACTATGGGAACACTCGATCCTGGAAAATGAATTAGTCAAGCAGTCTTAATAAGTACACCAAATCCTTTGGTCACTCCCCATCCTCATACTGTCCCTGTAAGCTGTGCTAGACAAATGTAATCTCATAAATTTAATATTGTTGGATCATCATAGCATCCAAAGAGGCTGTTTCCTTAGTCAAGGGCAGAAGAAATCTGAGAAGACCTATTGACCCTTCTCTCTGTGTTTGGTGAGGTGTCTTCACCTGCTCTGGCGAGGTCATCCCTGCCCTGGTCCTGGAATGTGATGGTTTTCCCACTGTGCTCACTGTCACTTCTTTTTTTCCAGTTGCTGAATCTCATCTACCACTGTTCAACATTGTCAAGTCGGAGCATTTCTCCTTATGTTCAGGAAAAATGATACTCAGGAACTGCTCCAAGAGCTGAGCACCCCACAGCCATCCTGGCAGAATTTCCCAAGCTCTTTCTTACTTTGCCACAGACTGAGGGTGATTTCCCTGGCTAGATTTGATCTGCTAAGGAAAAGCAGCCTTCGTGAGGGTTCTTCAACCCTTTGTTCTTTCTTAGCTCTGACTTTTAGGAACACTGTCCGTTCCTGTCTTTTGTAAAAGTGACTTCATGACATCGCCTCCATTGTTCCATTTAATTCTCTCAACTGAACACCCAGATCTTTTCTGACTCACTCTCCAAGAGACAAGAGGCTCTCTCTACTTGTTCACAATGGGCATTCCCATCAGCCACCAGCTCCTGGACCAATTGCTTCCTGCCATCATCTTAGTGACCATGGATATTATTGATATTATTGTAATAATCAGGAAAGTTAGTGTGTAGGGTAGGATTTACAATGGCTCAGTGCTCACGTTCAGTGCTAAGGAGGCCATGTCCCCCAACCCAGTATGCCTCTGGGGAATCTATGAATTTTTAGGACTTCTCTTAACAGGTTTATGCACTGGGGTTCAAAAGTGTTTCTTCAAAATTCATATCAACCTGGAACTTTACAATGGCACAGATGTAATATTTGGGTGAGTTTTAAATTGAGTGTCTTGTGAGAAGCCATGTGAAGACACACACACGCACACACACCCAAAAATGAC
>RJWM01016714.1:0-44806 GCA_004363535.1 Dasyprocta punctata
GTACCTTCTCGGCTCGGCTCGGGTCGCAGCGCTAATTGGATTCCGTTCCGGACAGAGGTGCTTCTGGTCTCTGCCTTTGTTTATTTCATTCTTTTACTCTTTCCGTGGGCTACAGTTCTCGTTTTAGATTCTTCTTGGGTCCAGAGGACCCATCTCCCTCTTTTTTCCTTCTCTCTGTTATTATATTAGTTTATATTCCAGCATTTTGATGGTATATTCAGGGAGCCTCCCTGTCCCGGTGTCATCTGGGCGGCCATCTTGGAGGAAGTCGATATTTGGTTCATTTTTGATGGTGTTTTACAACTGTGCTCTTTTTCTTGATTGGACATATTTGAATGAATTAAAACTGGCAACATCAGCATTCAGTAACTTATAAGATTTTGAAATAGCATGTTTTTGTGCTTTATTTCTAGAAATATTACTTTACAGTAAAATTGAATCTTATTTGGATATAGATGTTGGTTAGTAATCATGGTGCTTCATGGAGTTTAAGGGTATTATAACATTTAATAATTAGCCATTAAATCCTGATATTTAGAAATTATTGCCTTTTTAGTATTTTAGTGTTTCAAGAATTTGAGCCTTTGAAAGAATTTTAATAGTAAGGATTTGTTTCATGATTTTTTGGAGGAAAATATTAGCAATTTGTGGATCCGCTAAGTGGTTAATATCTTAAAGTACATTAGTTTTATTCTTTATAGTGCAAGAAATTGTTTATTTCTACTTCACAGAGAAGGAAATGGAGAGTAAGAGAATTCAAATTTTTCGTTCAATTTTGCATAGTTTGCTAGTATTTAAACTACAGTGGGTCCAATTCAAAAACCCCGTTTCCTTTCTCACTACCACTTGGGGTTGTTTCTTGCATAATGTGCCTGTGTTGTTTCAGAAGGATTAACAAACACTCATCTAAATCTGTAGGCTGTGGGTAGCAGGGACTGTCATGTTTGTCCTCTAATATTTAGAGTATTTATCAAAAAGGTCTGCATTTTTGTTTCCTGTGAGGGGCATTGTCACCTTGAGACATCTGCACCTGCAGTTTCTTCATCTCCAAAACTTGGAAATGAGACCCAATGATCTCCAAATTTCCTTTCTATATAAATTCAGAATTCACAGAATCCAATAAAGAGAAAAGAATAGCAAATAGAGTAATAGAATAAGAGAACACAATGGATGTCTTGGTTACTTTTCACTCGTTGCTGAGACAAAATACCTGATGCGCAAAATTAGGGAAGGAAAGGTTTATTTCTTACAGTTCTTGGGACTTTCCGTCCATACTCAGCTGGCTCCAAGGCAGCGTGGCATGGCGGAGCAGCCATTCATGGCAGCTGCAAACAGCAAGGCACGCCAGCAATAGAGAGGGAGAGAGGAAGACCTGTGTTCCTCCTGCCTTACTCTGTATATCGGCTCCAGCCCTGGGCAGGTGCAGCACTCACATCACCCAACCCAGCTCTAGACAACAAACACCAGACTCAGCCCCATCCAAATTACGAGTCCTTGGGGGGACACAGGGTCAACCAATACAATGGACTAGACTGTTTACAAGGTAACTGAATTGGTGACACATCAGTGCAAATCTCATTTTACTTTCTTTCTCAAGGCAATACCACCTGTGCCAATTTTATGCAGTCTTCCAAATATAGGTCTCTAGTTCTTACTTTTTTTCCTCAACTCTGTCAGATTTGACTTCTCATATAATACTTCCATCTGAATAGCTCTGGAAGCCTCAAACTCAGTGTGTCCATAGTGAGATTCATCTTTTTACCCTCAGCCACTTTCCTGTTCTCTGTTTCCGTAAAGATTGCATGTGGCAGAAATGCTAGAGTGATCTTGACATTCTTTTCTCCTCTTTTCCTATCTATTCCATCAATAAGTGCTGACAGTGTTTTCTTCTAAGGAGCCATCAAGTAAATACCTGGACTTAAGACCATGTACTCTTTTACTGTTCTAGTCCAGAATATCATCTCTTTTACCCTATGGAACTGACTCCTAACCAGTTTCAACTTGTATTGTGTACCTCAGTCTTGCTTTCTCCATAGATAACCACTTTGGTTTTTTTTTTAATTTTTTTTATTTTATTTTATTTTTTTTGTGGCACCAGGCTTCGAACTCATAACCTCACGCCTGCCAGACAGGCGCTTAAGCCACTGAGCCAAACTCCTGGCCCTAGTTTTTTGAGGCAAGGTCACACTGTGTAGCTCAGGTCGGCCTTGTGCTCGCGTTGTAGCCCAAGCCGGCCTCGAACTCACAACACTCCTCCTACCTCAGCCTCCTGAGTGCTGGGATTAAAGGCCACTTTGGTATTTCAAACTTGCCAGACTGACCCATTGAATTCTTTCTCTCATTGTAGGTTTAAACCTAAAACCTTTAACAGTACCATTGCAGGAATGGAAAAACTTTTCCTTTTACCCTCTTATCATCTGTTTGTGGGAACTGCAAATTACGGTAACAAAAGCCAGGTTAAGAGAAGAAAAGCATATGTATTTTATTTGATGTTAATATTTTCGTATACTATGGAGGGCTTCGTAGACGTGAACCCCAGTAGACTTAGGAATTTATTTATCCTTTTAACAAAAGAACGATAAATTTTAGTAGAAAAAGGGAGGGATTGAGGCTTTTAGAGAAAATAAATTGTGAGATAGTGACTAGGACCTACATGGGAGAAACTGCTGAAAGATGGTGGTTAGTTAAGTATGTTTTGTTGGTGGAGACTCAATCATGGGGTAGACTCTTCATCTTCAGTAATAAAATATTCTCTTCTTCCTGATGCCAGAAGGCACCTTTCTCAAAGGAAGCCTTTTTCTTGCTTTTAGGCAGAAACAGGGAGAACAGAGAACCCTTCCTGTATCTACTGTTTCTTACCTGCCTTTAGCTCAAAACAATCAGTGTGCTAAAGTGACATATGACATACTTTGGGGTTTTGTGGTCTCTTCAGCTCTGAGTGCCCACGTGCTTCTGACCTTGTCTGCCTCTCAGACCTCATCTCGTAGTGCTCTCTTGGCTTAAGTGATTTTCCCCAGTTGTGTCTTTGCCATGTTCCCTTTTGCTTTGTAGGCTCTTCCCATTGCTGTGGTATTTTTGTCTGCATTTCTCCCTATCCTTCCCCTTTCACCCAAGTTTGATCCACTCTTCTTAGATCTGTAGCAGTGTCTCTTGTTATAAACACTCATAAAACTGCATTCCATTTTTTTCAAAGTGCTTCATATTTTATAATTATAAACTTATTAATGGTAGTATTTGATTAATGTCTGTCTTCCTAAGTGTAGTATAAACTACAAGTAGGTTCCATATGCTTATTCTTGGAATCCCACTGCCAAAAGTAGCATGTGACATAGGAGATGTTCATTAAACATTCATTAGATGGATGATTAATCACTGTAATTTTTTAATGATAATATTTGTATGCTTTTGTGGTTGTGTGGCTTTATGAACATTTGTAAATCATTGGAATTTTGTAAAGATTTGTTAATAGTCTCATCTTTTTAAAAATATTTATTTATTTATTTATTTATGGTGATCCAAGGGCAGATGGTCTAGGGAATCATAAAGCTCTTATTTAAACGACACTGTACTGTTTAAGATCTGGCACTCTGGGAGAAGAATTTCAATGATTTGAGTCTTAACAAAGCAGTCTAGTCAGCACATAGAATCCATACTTTCCACTAGTCTGCTGTCTGGGTTACTTTCTCTCCTTGCTGAGATGAAACACCTGACGCCCAAAATTAGGGAAGGAAAGGTTTATTTAGCTTACAGTTTTTGGAGGTTTCAGTTTATAATGAGCTGGCTCCAAGGCGCGGTGGCATGGTACAGGGGCAACACTTCAAGGCAGCAGCAAGCAAAACAACCAGAGAAAAAGGGGCAAAACAAGTCTCTTCTCTTCCCTTATAGTGTATGCTGGTCTCGCCCCTCCCCAGGGCAGGCGTAGCACTCACAAAATCTCCTTGTCCTGGTTTGCACAGGAAGAGGATAGTTGCAAAGTAAGAACCCTGGCTCCCTGCTGAGTGTTTCAGTTAAACTTCTAAATTTCTCAAGTTGACACAATGTATTAACCAGAACATCTACTTCATTTAAAATGGATTATCTGAATACTTAAACAAGTATGAGAAAGCCTCTAATATTGTTTTCCTGGTGTATAAGCTTAAAGCCAGTACTTGACCAAACCTCAGGTAACATCTCTAGCAATATTTAGTGCCATGACCACTCCCACAAATTAACCTAGCTGAAAATGGAACTTGTTTAATGACTTGATGATTCATGATGTTCTCATGGTCTTGCCATTTATTCATTCCATTGTTCTAGCATGGAGAAAAGCAGGCTTCCCCAATAGGAGATTCGTTTCCTTCCATGGGTTGACTAGGAAATTATTGTGTTTCCAGTATAAGCCAAAGCAGGAGTTCTCTTCTTAGTTTCTTTCAAATTATATAGGTTTTCACTAAATTTGAATTTGACTGTTCGTCTAGGTTACTTTTATCTCATTGCTGAGACGAAACACCTGACACCCAAAATTAGGTAAAGAAAGGTTTATTTCTTACAGTCCTTGGAAGTTTCAGTTCATACTCAGCTGGCTCCCAGGCAGCATGGCGTGGTGCGGGGAGCAGCCGTTCATGGTGGCCACACAACAGCAAGGTGTGAACCGGCAGGAGAGAGAAGGCACACCTTCTTCCTGCCCTTACACTGTATGCCGGCTCCACCCCTGGGCAGGTGCTGCATTCACACCATCAATCCCAGCAGCGCCCGACAACAAACCAGTCACAAACGCTAGACTCAGCTGTGTCCATGATTACATGAGACTTGACAGGGCCACAGGGACATAAACCACAACACCATGGTTGTAAAGCAGCCCATTGAGATGTCAAAAGTCTGTATCACTGCTTGCTGCCAGCTATTGAAGTTCTCCTGTTAAACCAGGCTACTGAATGTGTTTTAAGATTGAATTTACTAAAAAATATTCTCAAGAGCCATAAGGCAGGGCCTGCTTCAGATGACCAAAGACTGTAAATAGGGAAGGAAATGGTCTGAAATTATAAGGGAGATGCAGTCAGCCATTCCTATGTTTCCGCCTTCTTTGATTAGCTTAAAAAGGTTTTCTGTCAGAGGCCTATTGATAATTAAGGAACACAGTGTCTGTTATTCTTCATTTTCAACTTCCCTTCTGCATTTGGATTGATCACATTTGACATGCTTTCCTACAATTGACTTACTATCAATTGATAAGAGCAAAATTTGTGGTCACAGTTGTCTAATAGTGCTTATATCATGTCAGTGTGGCTGGACACATTTTTTGTTGTTGTTCTTTTGATGCTTGAGATTGAACCCTGGACCTTGGGCATGTTATGCACACGCTCATCCACTGAACTACATCCCAGACCCCTCAAATCTTAAAATGCATCTTTCTATTTCCAACCATCCTTCCTCATCCCAAGCTTGATAACAAAGGAAGCCATATTTAGTGGCATACTGACTTTCTGCAATTGCATAAAAATAAGAGCCACTATATTTCAAATAGTTGGATATGGAATAATTATTTGTATTTTATTTTGATCCTCCAACAGTGTGCACAGTTCTCTGGGATGGCTCACTTTCAGCCACATACATGAAACTGGACAGCATATGAGCTTACAAAGCAAGTTGTCTTTAAATGTAGCAATTTGGACATGTTCTGTTTCTTTTATTGGTTGCATGAGCATTTATCAGTGTCCTGGACTGATGACTAATGTAGACCTCAGCTTGTCATATGGTCAGCTACACTGGTAAAGGAACAAGCTTAGCATAATGGTCTGGGCCAATGCAAGTTTTATAAAGAAGATACTTTTTATCTAAATATTTTTGAGAACAACTTCTAAGATGCCTTGGATGAGTTTACCTTGATTTTACTCAGAGTCAGTTTGAAACTGACCAGAATAAGTAACGTGTAATATTTTTCTGTGGAGCTTGTAATGTGACAGAAAAGTTAAAAATCAACAATCCGATGCCCTGTTAAGTCAAGATGTGCTTCCCCAGCCCACCACATAGACCATTAGACTCAGTCACCCTTGACTGACCGTGTCAGCTGCAACTTAGAGATAGTCTGATCTGACTCAGTCTGACCACATCCATCTGAACTGCTGGCATTGCCTGACATATAAACATATTCTATTTTCATGGACTCTCCAACCTAAACTAGTCAGGGACATGCTTAGTTTCAACCACCCCCTCAGCACCAGCTCTCTCCCTATTGTCTCCTGACTTATGACAAACAACCCATCTGGCTTGCCCAGAGCAAACCTGGCTGACAACATACGACTTGATTCATGTAACCAGTTATATGATAACCTGCTGTCAGCTTTTGTATTTCCTGCTTACAAAACGTGTGTAAGTCCCTGTTTCACTCTTAGTTTGTGCTGGTGATCTGGACTTGGTCCCAACAACCTGCTAGCAGTATAAACAGTTGCCTTCCAACTCCTCGGTGCAAAGAGTCTTCCATTTGGTTTGTTATCAGATTTCTGCAACAATAAGACTACCTAGGTACTTGTAAGTTAATTCTACGTCTAAGATACTCCTTTCAGAAACTGACAAATTCCTGTGAAATTTTTTCCTTTTATCATAGGAATAACTGTCATAGATTTTTACAGAAATTTAAATATAAACAGATGATTCTTGAAAACAATTTTAAAATACTTTGTCAGAAGTTATGCCTCTATTTTTTTTCTTTGTAGTATTCCAAAGCAAATTTAAGCATACAAAGAGAACTTTTATAAGTAAATAAGGAATAAATGTGTACTAAATTTTGGAAGATCATTTCTTAAAATAATTCTTGGAGAAAACAAAAGCTGTTCATTAACTAGATCTGTAAGAGACAAAAATATTTGTAAAATGTTCGCTGTTTTTTGGTAACTTTTTGATACTTCTCTCCCCTCTGATAGCTGTGCTAAAGTGACTTGGACAGTGTTACTACATAGAGAAGCCATGATGTCAGAGTCAAATCTATGCTTGTATTTTCTTTGTTATTGAAGAGTCTTCACTCCGTATTGGCTGTTATTTTTTCCATATTGTAAAGTAGCACCAGGAAATGGATAGATACTAATATTTTGTCTCAGCCACTGGGACTCTTTCAAACATATGTTCTAGATCATTCTAGTATCAGAATCCTACCAGAAAATGGCAAGAGTAGCTCTAAAATATGATGGGGCAATTTCATATGAATAGCATGAAAAACAAGCCCTGACTTATTTTCACTAGTAGATTTGAGAGAACCATACAAATTCAGGAATATCCAAATGTTTTGATGTTAGGATTGACTTTCTTTATGACTTTGCATATTGCAATTAGGAAGGGTTTTCTCTTCCTGGGCAACAATAGATAGTCACTTCCCTGTTATGTTTTCTGAACATCTGAAATTTATATTTCATATTTTAACTGAATATAATTGGAACTAGAAATGATTTTGGAGTGAGAGAAGTTATTATACACTTTGGAGACTTTCACTAAGTTACTATGTGAATTCAATAATAGCCTGAATTTTTTTCTAACTCAGGAAAATAGGCTTCGTCCCAAATTCAGCTGGACTTTCTCCTCAAAATAATTCCAAGGCAGAAGAGTTCTGTCCAGATACATAAATTGTCTATCAAAGCCTACGAATAAACCCTTATCTGATTACCAACTGTATTGATTTTCTGGACTAGCTAAATTTCACTATTACTTAAAACATACCGGCTTGTCCCTGGGATGCCTTGGTAGGAAGTCTCCAGCAATACCAAATCATTGCATTGCTGTGTGAGCAACAGCTGTAAATAAAGCTCCAATGAAGGGTGGTTCATATCACATGCAGTGTTTAAGAGTAAATCATGAGTGAGGGGCAAGAATGCCAAATTCTCAGTGACAAATTCCGTAGTGCCTACAGAGTATTGTATCACTGTTCCTGCGAAACTCTGGAAAAGACTCTACAACCAAATGATGAACTTCTAGCTCTGTCATCCCCACATGGCAATCTGACATGGTACGTGAAATACATAGCCACAACCCTGTGAAGAAAAATTGAACCCTACTAAAAGAAAAGTTACTTCTTTTTGAGATTTTGGGACAGGAGAAGTTGATGTACTTTATTATTTCTCAAAGCTTATAACACATTTCTACAAAAAAAGGACTACTCATGGTAATGGGTAATGTGAGATTATTTTGGCCTGGTTAAAAAGCAATACAGAAGGTAGAAAACATTGTACAGACATAAGCAAACAGCTTCCTAAAGGCCCAGGAATCCCAGATGGTGTTGGGTTTTAGCTTACTTAGCACTCAAACATTATCTTTGTAAGAATCTTCAGGTTTATAGGTGATGTCAAATTGTACAAAAAAAAAGTGCAAATACAAGCCAAGAAAGAGAAATTTTACAAGATGAAAACGTTGACACATGTGAAGGTAAGACAGTTATCAAAAGAGGTTCAGTTTAACTTATATGGAAAGTAACGCAGTCATAAAAAATAATGTAAGTCACATTTTGGGAGGAGAGACTCAGAACTAATAGCCAGTGACCGTGGAAGGAGTTCCCCTATAGACAGCTCCTAAAGTCACTATTCAAATGTGCTCCTTTGAACAGTAAGATCATGTGATTTACATAAGGTGGGAGGGTGGGAGAGAAAAAGAAAATTTATCTTAATCATATTCAAAACCATACGAATATGGGCTTCCTATGGCATAAATTAATTTGGGGGCTATTTCATGACACTTTAATCCAGCCTCAAGGCAGACTTCAGAAGAGTTTGAAAAGCTTCAGTAAAAGAACATCCCTTAAGAATGGAACTTTTGGATATAAAAGAGATATTACTCATTTATGTAACCTGAGAACTTGTTACCAGTTATGTATTAAAAATATAAATATTTCAAAAAGCCTCAAAAACTGTGGATAACATATATACAACAGATGAGCAAGAAGAAAATGGTATATTATAGATTTATCTTAATTTTTTATGGTGAT
This sequence comes from Dasyprocta punctata, assembly GCA_004363535.1. Lineage (NCBI taxonomy): Eukaryota > Metazoa > Chordata > Mammalia > Rodentia > Dasyproctidae > Dasyprocta > Dasyprocta punctata. The sequence continues at coordinate 8,945 of RJWM01016714.1, forward strand.
ATTCCATGTCTACATAGTATGTTAAGAAAATAGATAATGGCACAATGCAGCAGGTGTAGAAACATTCTTACATTTATTACCACTCCTGTAAATGTGACTTTATTATCAGCTCCAGAGGCTTGGATTAGCCCAGATTTGGACATTCTTTTTCCTACTAGATAATCTGTTACAAGGCCAAGGAATTATCTCTGTTGGATGCACTGTGACATCTGGCAGGAGTTTTTCTTAGTAGATGTACAAAAGATATTTGCTGAAATTTTAACTGTGATTTTCACTAAGTGATAATCACATCCACATCCTCAAAGTGCCTTATAGTGCGTTAACTCTCTTTAACATGTCCTACCTTTTATTCTTCACAGCAAATAATTGTGAATGAAATTGTAATCTTCTAGAGAGCTAAAAGCCTGGTAACTGTTTTTATACCATATCAGTTATGTTTGCTATCACTATATATTGACTTTTTTCTTAAAGTTAGTCACATCTTGACTTTGTTAACTGATTTCTTTATCATGACGATGTCAATACTCAGTGGATAGTGCCATCTGGACTGTTACTGAAAGAATGAAATCCTCGAAGTCAGAGGCAAGCTTGCAGATTTGTTTTGGGAGATTCAACTGATATGGACACACTAAATTTTCATTTTGTAGTGATTTACTCTGAAAATTGTTTTTCACAGATTTTACCATTTGTTTAAAGCAACAAACTTAAAAGTTTAATTCTGTTCATGGATGAGTTTTTTTTTTTAATGTGAGAAATGACAGGTTGCTGATGAAAAGCTTTTGAGTGGGCTTGGGGTTGGACTTTACTTCTTTGAATTAATACATTAACATTGCTTTTGTTTGAGAGGAGATTAAAATCAACCCTAGCGATAGAAATTTAGTTAAGTGGACAAAGTCTTTATTGTCTTTAAGAGTGAATACATGTTGGTAATTGAGTTGTTAACATGGATGTGTTTTTATGAAATGATAAATTAGTTCACAACACATCCAAACTTTGTTATGAAACCTATTGTTTGCCACCATCTCTTATCCTGATCAGAGTACCTCTTTTTCTCTTTGTATCTTTCTTTCTCTGTTCTTGAACACATGTGATAATTCTAAGAGAAACTGAGAGTTTTTACTCCCATCACATTCTCACATCCAGGTCAGTCTGCGTTAATCATCTCCCCCCACACACCTTTTTTTATTTTCCTACCACTCTGTTCATTGAATTTATTTTATCTGACACTTTGCCCTTGAGTGACAGAATTCTTCCATGAAGCTTTAGACACCCCAAGAGCAAAAGTATTTTCTCAATTTGCTTCTCCTGTAGTACCTAGTGCAGGACACACAGCAGACATCCAGCCAATGTTAGTGGTGTCCGCAGTTTTTAGGTGCATCCACAGTGAATTTTGTTGTCCAGCTCAGGAGCAGTGGGAAGTGCACTCAGTCTGGTTCTTAGCCCTGCTTCCCTGGGCAGTGCTTTCTTCTCCTCAGGAAATGCTGGAAAGGTGGCGTTGCTACTGTGCTGCTGAGAACACACTAAGGCTTCTTGATGATCAGGGAAATTGAGCATGATTCAGAGTCCCAAAACACACCCAATTTAAATTTTTTACTTTTTGCTTTAGGGTTAATTTTCAGAATATTGTTCAAGTGTGAATATTCCTCAAAGCCATTCTGGAATAATGGAAAAAGTACATACTGGTGGAGAAGAGACCTGGATTGCAGTCTTATTTCTTGTGATGTAAATGAGAACATTTTATTTTATTTGTTTGGTACCAGGGATCAAACTCACAACCTTGCACTTGCCAGGTCATGAATTTGATCCCTGGTACAAAGTAAATAAATAAATAAATAAACAAATAAAATAAAATACGACGTTGAGCTAAATGCCCGGTGAACATTGTATTTTAAATGGCAGCTCTGGCTGTGGTGCAAATGTGATTATGAATGTGTTTCAGTTATAGCAGCTGTCATAGCAACTATTAGCATTTAGTGAGTGCTTATGCTGTACTCAGAACTCAGAAAATATTAACTTTATGTATTTTTGTTTTGGTTTGGTTTTTTTGGTACCAGGGATTGAACTCAAAAACTTGTGCTTGCCAGGCAGGCGCTTACACCACTGAGCTAAGTCCTCGACCCAAAGATATTAACTTTTAAATTTTTTTAACATTTAGCCTTATCACAGTAAGTTAAGAGAAGTAATTTGTTTTGGGTATTACTGGTTAGTAAGTAATAGAACTGACATTTGAATCTAGGTCCATCTAATATATATGGAACACAGAAGAATTTAAGAGTGCTGTTTTATAGACAAGCTTAGGATTATATATGTGTATGTATATATGCATACATTTGTGTAATATATATTATATTTCAGTGAAAAATAATGTCATATATGGTGTATTTTGGTAATCTGTGTTTTTATGGCACTATTTATGATATATATGAAATGTATATACATACAAGACACACAACAAAGAATACAGAAATAATATATGAAATGTAAAATTTCTGTGGTCTGTGTTCCTTCTGGTTTGTCTCATATCTGATTCAGCAAAAGCACAGACTATGGTAATATTTTATATTTGTGTTACATATAATTAAATAAAATGCAGTTAATATATCTAATTATTTAATATACATTTATTTAACATGTATATACTGATACACTCTATTATATCCTATATAATAAGCACATTTCTATGTATGATATGATGTGATATGATATACACATTTATATATGATATTTATTTCAGTGGTCTTGTGTTTCTGATTCTTTATACTTTGAAAAGTTGCATAATCTAGCATAATACAATACAGTGAAAATTTTATTGTTCTTTTCCATCCTGTAGTTTAGAAAATGCCCTTTCTTTATAAAGAAAGCAGTCCAGTAAGACATTTTCAGGGTAAGATTTTATGGGTAGTGCTTATTTATTCTGAGACTTAGTGTATGTTGTAGCCATCACTCTCATGCTTACTTAGCCATTGTAGGTGAAAGAGAAACAGGCAGTGTCCTGGGCAGTGGTAGAGAAGGCCGTGTGCAAGGGATCAGTGCAGCTTCTGGAAACAACGGAAGAACAAAGGCCAGAGAGCTGCAGCCGATCAGTCCTTGTGTGAACGTGCAGGTCCCTTGTGGTTTAGAGAGGCCCCGTTGCCACGCCAAGTTCTCTGTACCCCAGTTCCTCTCTCCTCCCCTTGCCCTGACCCTCAGCAGCAGAGTCAAGTATGAAAATACAGAATGTTCTCAGAATCTGGGCCAGATCTTGACATGTCCAGAATCTCTCCAAATACCAGCATCTGAAGAGCTGCTATTACTGATCCCTGCAGAACATATTTGCATCCCAGTTAGCCTTTTTTATCTCTCTTATTATTCTTCATTCTTTGGGTCAGATTTCTATGATCCTATATCCATTTGCATGAATGCCTAGCTTGTTTCCAGGGAAACAGTTGTACTTTCTGTGTAAACATAACAGTGTAGTGTAACTACCTTTTGTTCTGATTTTTATGGAGAAATATTTGAGGTAGTTTTAAAATCATTTTGCACCTGTACACAGGTTTCTATTGAGAAGGGAACATTTCATTCAAGGTTGAGTTGGACCAAGGAGAAGTAGAAAAAAGAAGTTGCAAAATTGGTCTGCTGTTTTTTTTTTTTTCCTTTGCTCTGTTAGGTGAACTTCTCTTTTTATCTGGAGTTTATGAAATTATTGGCACAAATTCAAAGTCTACCATGTGAACCAAAATGATACTTTTATCTTATTTCTTTATTTCCTTATTATTTTTTTTTCTTTTTGAGACAGGGTTTCACTATGCAGTTTAGGCTGGCCTTGAACTCTCTTTGTAGCCCCGGCTGGCCTCAAACTCACGGCAATCCTCCTGCCTCAGTCTCCCAAGTGCTGGGATTATAGGTGTGCACTACCAGGATTAGCTCAAAAAGGATAATTTTATTTTCTTATTTGCCTCTTGTAGAATGCTTGATTCTCATATGGAATAAACTAATGTGCAAATAATTACCTGGAAGAAAACAAAAAGCAGTTGACTATTAGGGGTAGCAGGGTTTGGACAAAATGTTCTTTAAACATATACTGTTCCCTCCGACTGTGTATGAAGGAATGAGCCCTAAATCAAGTTCACTTTCATGTGATATGAGTTCTAATTATCATTGGTACAAGCTGTCAATTCTCACCTTCATCATTAGGTTGCTCCAGACTGTGGCATCAAACCAACAAGTACTTATCACTCCTAAAATTCTAAATGTGAAAGCAAAATTTTGCATTTGAAATAATTAGGGAAGAATGTTAGACAGTGTATCTGTCCTTCCATGCCGAGTCGTTCCTGTTTGTGAGGGAAGGAACCCTGCTAAGGCAGCCAGGGAAGAACTCTTAGAAGGAGGAGAGCGAGATGTGAAAGGAAATGAAGAGCATCCTGGAAAAGTTCTATCTAAGAAACATAAAGCCAGAACCAAGTAGAAGAATCTGTGTTGCATACTTATGACAAATGCAGAGTACTATACCTCAGTGCCTCTTTACAGAAGAATCTGTGTTGCATACTTATGACAAATGCAGAGTACTATACCTCAGTGCCTCTTCACGGGGTCCTCCTGGTGGGCTACCTTGTTCTCAGTCCCAGTGTCAGAATGCTGTTGAATGTCAAGTCATTGCAAGTTAGAATCTAGAAACTGCCAACTTCAAATGAATTTGCCGTAGTGTGGTGATAGGTGTGTCATGCTGCAAGTCAACCTAGAAGATATACATTCAAAAGGAGTTGTGCTAATCGTGCAAAAATGTTTGGGAAGCAAACCTAATGTAACAGTACATACGATTAGTGGTCACCAACCGCATTTTGGTGTCTTAAGACAACAAGTCTCTTTGGTAGTTCTTCCTAGAAAGACAGTTTTCATGACCCATGCATCTTCATGCTATCATGAGTCTTGCTGATCTTTGTCCTTCAAAACAAATTCACTTTTAGAAATCTTTCAAGGTCTATATGGAGAAAATTCCAAAATGGATGAGACCTCGATTGCCTATGGAAGGTTTGCTTTCTCTGCCTTCTTTCCTTTAGCAAAAATCTGTTAATAAAGGGTTAATAATTCCCAAGCACAAAATCTCTTGCTTTTGAAGCATTTTCACTACTTGACCTATTTTGCCTTATCTTAGCCTAAGCATTACAAAACCCAAAAGGGAGTTAAAAATAGAACTCACATTTTCTTTAAAAATTTAAAGCATCCTCCTCTTTCAAATGAGAGTAAGGAGGTTTTCTTTAATATTTGACTTGCTCCCCCTTTCCTTTTTGGCAGCCTTCAATTGTACAAATCTCACTGAAGTCATTCCAAGCTGAAAGCAATTAAGATCAAATACCAGAATGCTAAAAATAAGTATTCTACCCTTTTAGCAGAGGTTATTGGATATTTCTCTCCACCTTTCTGATCAGGTGGCCTTTTAGCTAGAGAGGAATGCTCACAGTTGCTGGGGGCAAATGCGGTGGAAGAGCACTCAATAAATTAAAAAGAAAAAAAAAAGCTGCACTAAAGTGCTAAGCAATTTGACTTGTTTCAAAATTTAAAGATTTTTTGAGAAGGGTGATGCAGACAAAACCCCCAGGCTAGTATTTTCTTACGTCTGTTGTAGCTATGGTGTTCCCCTGGCATAGAAACCCTGATTCTTTTCCTGGAACCGTTTTCTTGAGTTCTCTTTGGGTAACAACTCTGCCTCATATGGTTTGAGTGAAACAGTCCAAATATGTGGATTCGGAGTGAGGGGAGAGAATGTGACTCGGGCTTGGCAAATCAGGTTCATGGCTGCTACCTTTGCTAGAGCCATCAAAGAAAGAGAATCTGTGTGGCTTGCTAAACTGGTAGGTATAAACCCAATGGTAAAATTTGACAGTGAAGTCAGCATGAAAGAGAGCAGAGCCAAAGAATGGAGTGAAATTTGGTTTTATCATCAGATCTCACATACTGGAACCAACTGTGTTGGAAGCATTTCAGTTATTGAGATGATAGATACCCATTTTACTTTCATTAGCTTAATTTAAGCTTCTTATAACAAAGTTCTGAATTAAGCATCCCTCTTATGTATCTTTCTTCTTTAGTCTCTACCTATTTCTAAGGATTCTTTGTATCTGACGCAACAGTTTGGTTATTTTGATTGTCTTTAAACATTGGCTGAAAATTCCATTGTGGTTTTTTCTTTCTCTCTCTCTTTTTTTTTTTTTTTTTAGATTTTATCTACATCTATTGAGATGATCATGTGGTTTTTGTCATTGCTTCTGTTTATGTGATGTCATTTATTGGCTTTTATATATTGAAGTATCTCTGAATCCCTGGGATGAAGCCTACTTGGTCGTGATATACTATGTGATCTTTTTGATGATTTGTCGCGTTCTGCTTGCCAGTAGAGTGGCACCTTGTTTCATGAACTTAATTAGTTCCACAATTCTAGGGAAGGTGGATGTGGTCCTGTTTGTCACCCAGTGTGGAGTTTGCAAACAGAAGCAAAATTTTGCCTAATGCTTCTGCAGGAGAACCGAATTGCACGAATATAACTAAGTATATAAAGATTAGTAAAGATTAATGGCTATGCTAGCAAAAATAGCGGGGATAGGGAATGGGAGAAGAAAAAAGAAAAAATTTGAAAAATTAAGCAATGAGAGATGAAAGTAAGGTGAGATAAAAAAAATCGTAGTAAAGAGTAAATGGAAATTAATAGAATTAGATCAAGGTAGCAGAAAAAGAACAAACCAAAAAAGAAAGAAGAAAAGAAAGAAAGAAGTAAAAATGCCAAAGAAATAAAAGAAAAAATAAAGAGAAGAGTAAAAAGACTCAAATTCCCCTCCCCCAAAAAACAATGGAGGAAAAAAAAAAGTCCAAAAAAAAATTTTTGCCTCATATATTTGAATGAGTACTTTCTTTCCAGGATCTGCAGTTTTGGAATCCAGCAAGTCATGGTCTTCTCCTCTAGCTTTTTGGCCTGTGGGTTTGTGAGGTGCCCGCCTTCCCCAGATACCCCTCTGTCCCTTCACTCTAGACTGTGGCAACAACCATCTAAGCCAAGTCATGTCTTTCTTTACGCTGATAGATGTGAAAAGCAGTCACATCTTTGATCTGTGCTGGGTGTAGGAACCGGAATTAAGGTTCAAGCAAACCTCTACTTTTAATGCCAGTACTTTCAGATCCAGTCACCTTCAGAAGCCACACATGTGGGCCTTGGTTTCTCAGAATGGAGGGCAGAAGCTGTATCTTTCCTGGCCTGAGCTTAAACTTCTCAGGAAGTCTATGTGTAGCTGGTTCCCTGCCTGGGACAGTTTCTCATGACTGTCTGTCACCCAGTCACAGTGGCAGGGTGATACTGGGAATCCTGAACTGAAGTTGTTCTGTAGTTTTTCTGTGACTCTACCCGTATATCAAATATTAATGATCTGGATGCATGCTCAGAAAATATTTGCTGAACCAAATTAGCTTGTCTATCTTTGTATTCAAAGTGTACATTTGTCGTAGATAGCCAGCTCTTCAGTAATTTCTTTGTTGACACCTTGTACACCCATGTTTTGTGAAACATATTGATGAGACAGAAATTAAGAGGCTCTTTCTATCCCATTGAAATGGAAATTTCTCATCACAGATAGAAAACTTGCTAATAGAGTCTATCTCCTGTCTCTTCCAAATCTACAAAAGTGGTAATAAAGGAGAGTTTATGAGGTAATAAACCACAAGGACAAGGAGAATGGAAGAGAAGGAAGCAATGTATGAGAATTGTAAATAGTTTTATTTTTTCATGTTAAGGAAAGAAATGGAAGAGCAGTAACTAGCTGAGCAGCATGGAAAGACCTACAAGCCAACTTCCAAAAGAGAGATGGTGAGGAGAAATAGCCAGTTAGCCCAGTGTATATTAGGGCCATGAGATACTTAATTGAGGAGTAGAGTCAAAAAGAGATGAATTTATTGAAAGAATGGATCTGAAGCAGCTGGATCCCAGGGAACTTCTTTATATCATGTAGCCCTGCAGTGAAGTTGAGAGTTTTTTCCTTGGGATTACCAAGAAGCTCTTGACTTGAGAACACTACCGTACTGGTGAGGCTTGGTAAAGAAAATCCTGCCTTCAGGGTATTCGATTGTTACATACACACTGTTAGCTAGGAGTGGAAGAGACTCCCCTCTAGAAAAAGTCACTGGCTTCAGAAAAATAGTTTTCATAACACTACATTTGCTGCCATCCTAAAGTGACTGGGAGTATAAAAGAGTGCTATTCTCCTGGAAAATGTGCACGCATACACATGCCTGGAGAAAGGCATTGACTCAGCCTCAATAATCATCACAAACGTGGGTTGACAACAGCCCAAGTACTACAGGTAAGAGATATCCTAATACTGACTAGAGATGGAAGTGTCTTCTCCTTCTGAATTTGGAGAGTAAATGTTGGCGCTTAAAAGTATTTGTATGATCCCAGTAATTTTAAATATTTGACTTTTAACTTTCATATGTAGTTTTAACTGAAAAAAAAAGGTTCTGGGTTTGCATAATTCAAAGTTAACTTGTAAGTCATATATTTTCTTTGACTCTAAAAATATATATCATATATTTTATTTTTTCATAATTAAAAATCACCATTAGCTCCTTATATTTACTGTCATAGTCTTCTAAGAATTTTATTTTAATTTTTACCAAGTACAAATAGGAATCCCTATTTCATTACTTACCATGTATGAACTACTTGAAATCAGGATTAAGTCTTATTCACTTCTTTTACATAGACAGGCTAATCACTTAAGCCACTGAGCCAAACTCATGGCCCTATTTTTTTCGAGGCAGGATTGCACTACATAGCTCAGGCCGGCCTTGCTCTCACTGTAGCCCAAGCCTGCCTCAAACTCACAATGCTCCACCTACCTTAGCCTCCTGAGTGCTGGGGTTAAAGGCGTGTGCCATCACGCTTGGCTCCCCATTTTGTTTTCGATGGTACTGGAGTTCAAACCTGGGGCTTGCATTGAGGCTCCCTTTCTCTCTCTTTTGCTCCCTCCCTCCCTTCTTTCTTCCTTTTCTTCCTTCTCTCTTTTTTTCCTCTCTTGTTCTCTCTTTCATATTGCCTTCATCTGCATAGGTGATATATCATATGTTCATCCATAAATGCAAAATAATTGTAATGTAACAATAAACATTAGAAGGTAAGAGTCAGGATTCAGACTTGAATGTAATCCTGTATTTCTTGATTTGACTTAGACTAATTCAGACTTCTGATCAGGATTATTTCCTAACAGAAACCACAAACTGTGTACTAAATTAATGTTATGAAAGCTGTGACTGGATATATTTTCCTTTTTGTGATTAATCTCAAAATACCCAGTGAAAGCATACTGGCTCTGAGCAATATTCTGTTACTTAATGTGCCATCACTATAGTCTAAAACCAAAAAGTCAGGAAAGGACACAGAACTCAGTGAAGAGTAAGTCCCATAGCTGTAAATGAAGGTGAAATTCCTATGGAAGTAAAGAAATCCAAAATTATTTTGGATGTTACGTTTTTATAGCAAATAACACCTGCCACAAAGATTGCTAGAGAATATATGTTTGGTAATTATCAGAAGAAGGCAGACAATGGAGCTCTTTTATTTTTTTTTAAATTCAGTTTCACAGTATTTGTTTGTATTGGAAACCCAACCCTCTTGCCAAGTTTTCTGAGAAGCAGTGGGTAGTTCTTGAGTTATGTGCTTATGGTGGGTTCTCTCCCATGTTTTCTTCCAAGTGCAAAATTCCCCTTTCGAAGTTGTACGCGATGGCTAGCCACTCAAATACGGCCTTCTGCGGGGCCGACATGACACTTTTGTGCAATGGCTTGCAGATGTCCATGTGTAATATAAATATTGCCCATTGCTTGGCCCACCCTGCAGATCCTCTGGGTTTCCTCTGGTGCCCCCAAGTAGGATCCCTCAGCTTGCAGTGCAGTCATTCCCTTTTGTGGGCTCAAATCCATCCAGCCCTAGTCGAGGCTTAAGAAGCACCTTCTATGGTATTCATAGCCACATGGAAAACAGAAGTTTTCAAAACTTCGTAAAAGATTTTTTGAGACCACCTTTAAGTCAAGGTGAACTTGAAACACAGTTCAACAGTGAAGCCAAAAAGCAATTGCCTGACTAGCATTAGAAAACCTCTAATTCCCCAGCTTTGAAAAGTGGCAAGTCATAAACAAATTGATTTTGTTTGGCCTACTCTAGTGACTTCTTGGCTGTAGCCTTTTTTACATTTCTTTCCAGTTGTGGAGAAATCCACAGGATTATTTGGTTAGCAGAGCTGACTGGTAAAGCATTGCAGGCTATCAACAAGCAGTTGATCAATTTATCTTTTATGAAATGAGCCAATCCAGCTGCTCCAAGTGTTACAGTCCCTCTTCATACATAATCCTCAACTCTGGCCCCTCTGCACACCTCACTCTGGTGTCAGGGAGCAGATGTGTAGATAATCATCCTGTGAATAGGGTGACTCCACTCCTTCGAATGGGCATTGGCCTCTTTAGAAAATCTGCCTGACTTTGGGTGCCATTGGCAAAGTGCTTAGTATATTTGAAACCAGTTTTCTCATCAGTAAAATGAGAATGCTACTTTTCCCATAATGTTGCAAGAATTAAATGACTAAAATATAATGTACGCTTGATACATAAGTTCTTCCTAATAAAAATTTTGATTTTTATTTTGTCACTTTCTTTTGCTTCAGTGAGATTGTCTGGAATCTTGTGCCTGTCAACAGTACTTGATCAGCATACTTTCTGATGTCTTGAAAATAAGTCAGCAAAATGTTCCTCCTACATTTTAATACACTCTTCAACATCTTTTTCAGGGTATGCGTTCATGGATGGTGTACAATTTTAGTAGAGTAAAAAGCAGTATGTGGAAAAATTCTGTAAATGAGAGCAATGATATACTATCTCTCCTCCCCAAAGAGATCTGCTATCATTGTCTAATTTTTTTCCTCGACATTATGATTATCATTCAGTAATGCTTTTAGTTATATAGGGAAGACTTGCTAAAATTCAGAGTTCTACTTACAATTTAAATTTATGCTTTTGTCCTTTATTATTCATTGCTGTGAAGTATTGGAGTAACCCTGGGCCTTCTGTTGTATTTCAGTGAATCTACCACTAGGTGGTAATGCTTCTTCTTTCTTTTCCCCCCTTGCTGTGTTGGGAATTGAACCCAAGGCCTTATGCCTGGTAGGCAAAGGTTCTACTGCTTACTTAACTACATCTCAAGCACTGGAATGCTTTTAAATCAGGCAAAAGTCAGTAATATGTCACTGGAGAAATGAAATCAGGGAAAATCAGAATTATTAAGCATAGGAAAATGCACGACCAGTTGGAAAATATTTATAGATCTCTGTTAAATTAAATGATGTGATATTCACCAAGAGTTGGGGAGGGGAATATCAATTTTTTCTAACATGCTTTCTATATTTTAAACATCTTTCTCCTACTTGTCAAGATTCCAAAATGAAATATGCAGCTTTTCTCTATCTTACATTTTTAGCACCTTTTGAAGAGAAAATACAAGGAATGATTTAGAGTGTAGACCCTGAACCTTTGACTCCCTAGATTATATTCCATTCTTCCTTCCATGAACTTTGTGACTTCACACAGCTTACTAAATTTTATTGTGTTTCAGGTTCTTCATCTTCAAACAAATAAGAAAGCAACAGTCATTGTAAATATGTGTGTTAATGTATAATTGCCCTAGTACTTGGTCAATATTAAAATGTTCAGAAAGTCTTCATTATGGTTGTTAGCTATCATAAAGAGACTGAAAAGCTAAAGGAAATCTACAATGTCCAGGTTTACTTAGTTTTTCTTACTTGGATATTAAAAAAATTATTTGAATTATAAATAGTATATAATTTATGACTAGAACCCCAAAGCAAAGAAAACTATAAATACTGACCCATTCAATTAATGCAGCTGAAATGCTGTGTTAGCTTTTCTATTAATTTTGCCTAACTACTGACTTCGGGCACTTGTGGTCAACAATAAAACTCAGGAGTTGCTGACAAGTCTGGTCCATCCTATATTATTCCTTTTTTAGAAAACTAAATGTAGGGCTTTGCTTTTTATGCCCCTATCCTTTTGGACATACCTTGTCAGAACTCTGCTATGTCTTCATTCTAGGGGACCATTTCCCTACGCATTCAGGTCATTAGCCTAGAAGCTAGTTACGAAACACATATTTTTATCATTCTATTTTCAGAGTTTATTTTTATAAAAGATCTCATTTCTCAATAGGTTTCTGGTTTTGTTTTGTTTTTTGTTTTTTGTTTTCTGGTGTTGGGGTTTGAACCTCAAATGGTAGAGCAAGACAAGTTAACTACATCCCCACCCTAATTTCTGTTTTCTATGCATATTCATTAACAAAGTATGCAAAGCCCTAGAAAGCCCTAGAAAGATAATTCTCAGAGGTGTTTATGCTCTCCTCATTTATTTGGCAAACATCAATTGATTGCATACTGTCAAGCTAGGATTGTGAAATATGTAATTTAGAAAGGCACAATTCCTCATTTTGAAGGAGTTTTCTGTCTAGCAGGGAAGAGATGTGATCTACACAGAACAGTGCCAAAAGTTTTAAATTGGAATAGAAAGGAGAACACAACTAAGTGAAACTCTAACACATAGCAGAAATTGTTCCTTAGATTCATCCAACTCTTGTAGCATTTAACTGGAACATTAATGTTTAACAACGCATAACTACCAACTTTACACGGCTAATTTTCAGTTAAGTCCTTTAGAAAATCCAGATTTTCTGATGTTCAGTTCTGCAAAGCAGAACACACTGTATTTTGGTCCAGGAAGAAAACTTCTTTTCTCTCCTGATTGCAAAATAGTTAATTCTTTGTTCCTATGGTCCCAGAGTCTCCTTAACGACCATGTTTGTTGGAAGATTTTATTTTATTTCCTCCCACATTTAACTAAAGGGTCAAGTAGTGTGATGTTAACTTAGCATCTAAAAAGTCTTGCCGAAACATTCTGTATAACACATCTAAATAGATTTCAATTTTGTCGTTCTTATTTCTGAGTCAATGAGTTGCCTTAATTTAAAAACTTCAGTGAGTGTTATTAAGTGAGTCTTAGATGTGAGATCAGTTTGAAAAGCAAGGAAGAAAGTAGGCAGTTGGCCTCATTTAAATACAAGAGGACTTCTTGGAAATAAGAAGTCAGTGAAAAGAATGTGTTGAGGCCCAGAATTTCCAGCTATAAATATTAAATCAAGATCTCATACTGTTTTATTTATAATAGGTGAGCCTAGAATATGGTTAGGGAAAAAGAAACAGAAATGAGTTCTACACCTAACCAGTTAACAAAGAGTCCTGCCTATGTTGTTCCTTCATTAGTATTGCTTGTGCCAGGGAACTCAGAATAAAACTGAGCAGAAATGTCCACTCTTCAGCATGATCTGTTTAAATGGAGACCATCTGATAATGGGCTAGATTCTTCAAACATCTGCATCCAACATGTATCAACACATGTGCCTTTCTGGTTGTTCATCCATTCACTCACGTACACAGTTCAAGGAGGTTAAGTGAGGAATGACTGCATAAGTAATGAAAATAAAATTACTAGTGATATCAAAGTCAAAACTATTTAAATATGATAGATGAGTTTTTCTTTATAAGTGAGAATTTCATTAATTTCAGTATTCAATTTTAGCATAAATACTGCACTTCTACTTAGGTGGTTTATATATACATTTTACTTTTTAGAGATAATTTTTACCATGTAATCTCCTCCCCTCTCCTCCACACACTGTAAAAAAGAAAAATGTCTTAAGGGCATCTCAAGAATCAACAAAACCCCACCCACTGTAGGTTGAAGGGTACAAAAGTAAAAAATTTTCATTTGCAAACAGAGATCCTGGGTCCCTGCTTGGGATGAGCCACCTAGGATATTGGTTCCCTGGTACAGTAGTATCTGAATTTACAAACCAAAGTCTTTCCATGATTCTGGTTATAAAGTGAATTGCATGAGAGCAGAATCAAATTCAGTGGTTATGTTCAAGTTGACCTTATGGGGAAGTTTGAATTTCAAATTCAAATTCTCGTCCAATTCTGTTTGCAAAAAGAAAGAAATTCATGAACTGAAGTACCACTGTATTTATTTCACCATCCTCAGCAATCCAGGCAATCTGAGGCTACTGCAGCCATGGTTCAAGGAGGGCTGGTTGCTGCGGTGACTGGCAACAGAGCTTGAGATTATCCATAAGATGGTGTTTTTATTATTTGTGCAGAATGCAAGAGTGGTGTGTCATGAAGGCTTACACCAAGGTTTCAAAGGGAGACCTGGCAGGTCAGGCAATGTATCTCTGAAAGGAGGGTGCAAAAAGCTATAGGAAGGAAGCTGAAAGTGCAGTGAGACCCCAGGAAGTTGGAGATATCACAAACATGAAATATCTGACAAGGAAAGATGTGGGCAGCAAGTAGAACCAGCCCAAGAGCGAAACTATGTGGGCTGTGCTTTGGATGCGAAACATAAAGCTACAAGACTTTGTGCTTGCCCTGCTAAGTTTCAGTTTTGCTTTAGTATGCTCTTTTCTTTTCTTTTCTTTTTTTGTTTTTAATTTTTAAATTTTATTTTAAAAAGAATAAAACTGAGCAAAACAAAACAGAATAAGGCCAACCAAAACAAACCAGTGTAAGTGACACAGGACTTAAAAACAATACAAAATTAACAATGGTTACCAATAATGCCTCTTGCTGTATTCAAAATAGCTGCAGATACCTTCAGACATAGTAAAAATCAAACAAAACAGAGCAGAATAGAACCAATAAAAGCAAAACAATGAATGCAATAAAGAACTTCAAAACAAGACAATAGTGAACCCAAAATGGCTACCATAATATATCTTGCCATCCTCGAAATAACTGCCCATGCCATCGAATATAGCAAAATCAAACAAAACAAAACAGAATAAAACCAACCCAACAAACCAATGAAAATGGTACAGGACTTCAAAACAAGATAACAGGAAATTAACAATGGCTGCCACCTTCAGAGGGTGATCCCCCTAGATGCCACATTGCATACCACTATATCTGCAAGATCAGTGAAACACCAAAACACCACAAGCATCAAATTGCATTTCACCTGAATAGCTGTCATTGCAGCCTATGTTTCTTTAGATCTTTAGCCTGTCACTTATGGGGTGGGGTGGGGGTGCAGTGTTGGCCCGTCTTGTTTCCCAGCCCATGAAGGGGTGGTGGCCCACGGATGGCGCTGGTTTGCAGGAAGGGCTTGCTTCTTGGTGAATTCTTGTTCTCTCCTCCCACAGTTCATGAATGGTGCTGATTCTCAGGAAAAGGTTGGGGTCTGGCTGTCATCCCATTTGTGGCAGCCCACACATGGCAATGGTTCGCAGGGAGAGCTCGCTTCTTGGTGAATTCTTGTTCTCTTCCCCCACAGTCCACAAATAGCAATACATTCTTTTCTATCCCTCTATTCCTTCCTTTGGAATGGAATGTTTACCCTGGGCCAATGTACCATGGGATTAAGACACTCACTTTATTAATTTTACAGAGTCTCATTGCAGACTTTGTTTTGGACTTTTGAAAGATACTGGAACTCTGAGTGATTTTGTGGAAGGAATTATTGAATTTTTGTTGCATGCAGAATAGTTGTAACATGTTAGGTGAAATTATTTATTTATTACTATCTTTATTTGGAGATTAAATATTAAGTAAGACTATGGTTTTGGGAGTCAAGTGACAAGAAGTGGAGTTTAATGGTTAATCTTAATTGTCAACTTGATTGGCTTGGATCTACTTAGGGAATAAATGAAACACACTTGGTGTATTTGTATGGGTCATGGAGGTATGAAATTGGAGTTTGTATCTCTTCCCTGCCCACTTCCTCTCTAATGTTTTCCCCCTGTGTTCTGCTTTCTAAATGCTGTGAACTGAATAGCTTTGCTCTACTACTTCCTTTGCCATGATGTACCTGCCTTGGAGTTGGACACATATGGATTGAGCCCTCTGAAGCCATTATCCACATTAAACCTTTTCTCCTTTTAATTATAGGTGTTGGACATTTTGCTCCCGCAGTGGGAAAGATGACTAATATAGGCAATTTAACATAACAATAAATATGGTCCTTCTAATAATTACCATTGATATACAGTGGTAACATAATGTTTTGGTCTAAGAAATGAATTTAATCATGGCAATAAATTCTAAAAGAAATTTACCATTTAGTGTCATATAACATAAAGGCCAATATCTTTTTTTCACATTGCATATTACTATATTCCCAGAAATTACTTAGGATAAAAAATATAGACATGAAACGTTATCCAACTATTAACACAAAACTTTTGCCTCAGTGAATCAAAAGAAACCTGCCATATGACTATCTTCTTTGTTATGATTGCTCTACTGTTTTCAAATAAACATTTCACATTAAAAATAAAATCTGAAGATACCCTGGGAAAACTATGTTTCACTCAAAATTGTTTTTCTCTAACTGTCCCAACTAATTTTTTATATACATAGATTTTGTTTCAGTTCATCACACCAGTGCAACAATGCGATAGTCACATATGTGTGACTTATTTAGTTCACTGAGAAGTATATTTTCAGTACTCATCCATTTAAGAATGAAAATGTCTAGTTTATTGTTCTTTATAACTGAGTAGTATTCCATTATGTAGAAATACCACATCTTTTTATCCATTTCTCAGCCGAGGGACATTTAGGTTGTTTCCAAGATCTAGCAATTATGAACTGGGCAGCTATAAACATAGGTGCACATATATTACTGTGATGGGATGTTTTTAATTCTTTCAGGAAGATACCCAGAAGGGGAATAGCTGGGTTGAGTGGGACTTCCAATCCTGGCTTTTTGAGGAGTCTCCACACTGACTTCCACCAGCCTGCATTCCCACCAACAGTGGAGAAGGGTTCCTTTTTGCCCACAGCCCCTCCAGCATTTGTTATTGGTTGACTTCATAATACTAGCTATTCTTTCTGGGATGAGGTGGAATCTCAGTGTTACTTTCATTTGCATCTCTTGAATGGCCAGTGCTGTTGAACATGTTTTCATGTATTTGCTGTTTGTACTTCTTCATCTGAGAAGTGCATGTTCATCTCAGGTGCCCATTTTTGGATTGGGTCTTTAAATCTTGGAGGACTGATTTTTTAAAGTTCTTTATAGGTTTTTGATATTAATCCTTTATCTGAGGGACAGCTGGCAAACATTTTCTCCCACATTGTGGGAAGTCTCTTCACACTGTTGGTGGTTTCTCTTTCTGTGCAAAAGCTTTTCAGTAAGATGAGATCCCATTTGTTGATTCTTTGTGATAATTCCTGTGCAGTCTGGCTTTTATTCATAAAGTCTTTGCCTACACCAATGTCTTCAAGAGTTTAGCTACTCTATCTTGCAGCAGATTTAATGTTTCTGTTTTAATGTTGAAATCTTTAATGCATTTAGATTTTAACTTAGTACATGGTGAAAAATATGGGTCTAATCTTAATCTTCGGCATGTGGAAAAAGGCCAGTATCTTCAAGAATAGCATTTCAGAAAATACACACCAAAAATAGTGCTTATATGACTACTTTATAAAAGCTAGCAAAATTAGAAAAGGGTGAGATCTTGAAGTAAGCCAAGTCCTTTTGCCAGATGTTTTATAGATAGTTTAGTCATGTTGTCATTTCTGCTATTGCCCCATACTGAGAAAACCAGTATCTGTGGAGATCATTCAGTTTGTCAAGCTTCAGACAACTCATATATGCTAGAGGTATATCTTGTTGATTCGAAAACCCTAGCATTCTTTGCTATGCCATTCTTAAAATATGATAGACATGGCAGCTAAAAAATCTCATGCGTGTGGTTTTCTAGTGGCATTATACTTAACAGAAGTGATTATTTTCAAAGAAATTTTAGCAATGGCATCCATTTTTTTCCTTAATGACATTATAGAGAAAGGCAAATAAACAAAAAACTTGCTGTTTAAGGGAGGGCATGTTCGTTACCTGTCACTACAGTGAATTACTTGTGATAATTAAATTTCAGATTTTCATGTCTTGGCAAGGGCCTGTGAAACTGCATTTTAAATAAGCGTTGCAGTTGACTCAGGTACAGGTGCCTTTTGAGAAATGCCAACCAGGCACATCCTATCCCTTATCTGATTTCCCTCAAGTATGAAGGATCTGTATTTTGTCACAAAATTTTGTAGATTCTTTAAAACAGGTAAATATTACTTGAAATGTAAAAGCAAAGTCTGATTTTATCCATTACAATGCTGTCACCATTTGTCAGTGTCATACAAAGCTGTGCCTGGTATACAGTAAGTTCTCAATAATGGATGGATTTATAAATTATATTATAATTTCAAGGAATTGTTCCATGTTAGAAACCAGGACAAAACACAGTATATGAATCAGGGCAAAGGAGCATGAATGTATTTATGGTGCTAAGAGTCTTTTGAAAATTAAAGGGTGTTACGGATTAGTATCTCAATTTTCTATGCCTATGATTTTTTATTAGTGATTTTTTTTACTATTCGTAATAATGTTCAGCAATATTAATTCACCAATTTTCAACTCAGATGAACAGTAATGTTGAAATTTGATAGATTCTTTACCTACTTGTTATTTCTATTTCCTTCTGGAAATAGAAAATGGGGTGGAAAGAAAAAGTCAAGTTAAAATAGGAATTTTCAATGATTCTTAAATAAATAAATCCTGTAACTTTAAAGAGAGCAGGCCTTGTGTTTAAAATAGCTACTTTGAGGCTTATGAACTAAATCACCCTCTCCTGGGATTCACATGCTGAGAAGCTGTCATCCTGCTCTGAGTCTCTGTGTGGAAACTTGCTGCTCTCCTGGTGGTAGCTTGGGCCCTAATCCAAGCCCGAAACAAGACTGGTGATGCATTTTCTAGAGGAGAATACAGAGTCCGTATTTGTTGGGATGGACCCTCCACTTTGTGTTCACCATAAGCCCGGTTATGGAGTATCTGCTGGACTTAGCTTTATGGTTCATTGGTAGTGTCTCGCTCCTTTGAATTTCTATTTTTATTTTCACTTCTTTTGCACGCCAGTAATAATTGCTACAAATGATCAAAATTGGGGAAAATGCACAGAAGAGTCATAAAAGTAATGGATTAGTATGAAGATCTGTCTACCTGGGGCTTATTTACTGCAGTCAAATACAAAAAACATCAAAAAATGTCCACACTGAATTACTCTGGAAGATTGGATTTCTGTGTGAAGGTTGTATCACAAACTACACAGCACATGCCTCAGTGCATGTCTGAAAACAGTGGAGTGATCACTAGAGCCCTTCCCAATCCATTATTTTATGGAGTGGTGTTGATAATAATGGGGAGAGTTTGTTCTGTACTCAGATATCCTTGAGAAATGAAGATTTTACAAAAGATAATGAATATTTACAAATATTCTATAGTTTTTAATATGTTAGTGTCCTTGTGAACCTCTAAACCAGGATGATATATATAGTGTTTCCCAAAGTTATTTCCCCAAAGAATCCTTTTAAAGAGTTTTTCAGCTAGAAGCTAAGGGGTTTAATGAACACTCTTCATGAAATATCATCTTAGTATTTATAGATGAGCAAAAGCTTTAAGGAAAATCTGGACGTTAGTTGTTTACTTTTCTCTTCAGAAAGAGCTGCAAAATATTAGCAGCCTCAGGAGACAATTTAGTAAGTGCAGATTCTAGTGAAACAACTTTAGTTTTAGGTCATTTATTTTGATATTGCTCCCAGATGAAATGCTCTAATTCTTCAAAACTATTAAATTCCATCCAGATATTTGAGTAATTTGCAGTTCTTCCACCTGACTCACTCTGATAAAGTTTTCAAGTAAGTTGATGTTGGTTAGAAATCATGTGGGAGGAAGGCTAAATAAAAACTAAATGAAGATTCAATAAAGCTTTGAGTGTTTGTCTCCTCAACATTTGAGGTTATAATAAGGCAATGTGAAGCAAAGACAGATGGGAATCAGTCATCTGAGAAATTTACCATCATAGTTAAATGGCTTTCGTTATGAATTGCCATGCAGATATCTATTTTCATTGGATATATATTTATAAACTTGCAGCATAAAAAATGCATTGGTCACTTTTGAAGAGATGGAAAAACCCTTTACAGGCTTGCTCCTACCCATTAAGAAACATCTCCCACAGAGGAACACTTTGAAATAAAGTGTTAAGATGCTGATGATGCAGGTTGACATTTGTTCAATGACTAACAGGTGTGCAGGTGAAGGAAGAGCAAAAATAGAGACTGTGAGCAAACTCACCTTATTGGAATGTCCTAGACAGACTGTGAATCTTGAGTGCTGGATAAAGTCAAGCATGGGAACTGGAACTAGATGCACCTCTTTGGTGAAACAGATGCAGCATCAGGCAGAAAGTGAAGGTTTGTTGTAGCAGATTTTGTAGAAAATGAGCGACAGATGACGGTCTAGGTCAGCAGGAGGTATTGGGGGAATCTAAATCAAGGTGATGAATGCATCCCACCCAGGGGTCTTTTACCTTACCCAGTGTCCCAAAGGTTGGCCTGGTTAATTTGTTCCTTAAAGCTTAGTTTAGGCATCATTCCCTCTGAAATGCCTTCTCTTTACCTGTCTTCTGTTCTTACCTGTTTCTCTTGATTTAACTACGCTCCTGTACGCTCCTATAGCATCCGACCTATATTTCTGTCTTAGCACTTATTAGGAATAGGATGAGACTTAAGAGATCTCTTTCATGGCGGGTGTGTGTGTGTGTGTGTGTGTGTGTGTGTGTGTGAGAGAGAGACAAAACCATTATATAACACATATAATAAAAGAATAATATTAAGTAATAATATACAACTCTGAACTTGTTCACTGGTGATTGGTTTTTTTTTTTATATCAGTTATGTAAAACTTTTTGAATTTTTTCTCAGTGTTCTTAGTCCTCTGCCTTGCTGAGATTAGGCTGACTGTTGGACAACAAAGCTGTGACATGTCTTTACTTAAATGACTCATTTGACTGCTTATTTTCACCAATATAAAGTCACCTTTTAAAGAAAAGAGAGCATGACTTATTCATTGTTTATTCTAAAAGTTTATCAATATATGTTTGTTAAATTAGACGTCATTGAACTTTGGTAGGAAACAAAAATGTCAGTAGCACTAAATCCAGGTTACCAATCCACAGGCCTCAGGGGAGCATCCAAGTTCCTGTATTTATAAGAAAACTGGGCAGGAGAAGCAGAAGTAGAGTGGAAAGAGAAAGCAATCACTCTATTTCCTAAAGATGCATAGAAAGAGGCAGATAAGAAGATACAAATTTGGGTTCAATATCAGAATTAGAAAAGCAACAAATGTGATTTAATGTTGAACTGCTAGGGCTAAGCGTCACATTCATAAAATCCACACTACTGCCCACTCCTAGCTTACATTAAAGATTGGTCTAGAAACCAAGGTTGAAAATATTGGTTTATCAATTAATTGATTTTTTTCCATTCTTATTCTTTCATGTGCTCAACAGTAGTCTCCTGTATGTCAAGTACAGTTAGGACGCAAAAGATTAAAAATGTTAACACCAACAGAATCTACAACATGATGGCATTTGAAGACTAGGAGTGAAGGCAGCTGCCAGAAAAGCATGGGTCGCTCAAAGTTGGATTTACCACTGTTTTTCATTGGAAATGGGTTTGGCATTTGTTGTCACTAGTTGGTGCCTGTATTGCTTGCTGTTGTTAGACATTTTGAACGTAATCCTTACCATTTTTTACCATAAATCATTAAAATAAAATTAGAACACAGTTTTCTTAAATGCCAGTCTGACCCAAATGTAGCAAATGGAGTACAAGGGATGAAACCAAGGACTGGACATTTTAGTAATCCAGAGGAGAGTGCAGCTGTTGACATAGATCGGGGAAGTGCCAGCGAAGATGGTGAGAAATAGGAGGAGCTGAGAATTATTCAGGTGATAGGGCTTGTAATTGATTGATTATAAATGTGATGAGAATGAGAAAAGTTAAAACTATTGTCAAATTTCTGACTTAGACCATTGAGTGGATGGGTCTCTTTACTGCACAAAAAATAGAAGAACTAACACGTTTATGCAAAGATGATCAGTTTAGTTTTGCACACACTGAACTTAATATATAAGATACTATCCATATGGTAACTGGGATGACTTTGCTGTGAAATAGAAGACACAGATCCATTGAATGGTGGACCTTTGAAATACTTTTAAAGTAAGTATTATATATTACAATACCAGGTTTGGAGCCATGAGAAAGATCTTGGCTGAAGGTATAGATTTAAAAATCCTTAGCATATGGATGGTAGATTAAAGCCAAAGGAGGAAATAAGATCTTCAAAGGAAAGTGTGTGAACTGAAAAGGGAAAGGCATATGACAAAACCTCAGGAGATACCAGCGTGATGGTATAGGCAGAGAAGGTGGATTCTAAAGTGAATACCAAGATTAGCAACCTGAGCAGCAAAAGAGATGTTAGGACAGTGCTTGTCATCCAATTCAAGGGGAGTTTGGACTTTAAGAACGATGGGTAGAAATAAATAGCAATGGTCTCAGGAGATGTGATCCTGACCAGTTTTAAGTTGATCTTCAACACTTGCTACGTGTAAGGCACCGAGTCTGCTGTCCTAGGTTATTCAAAGACTGGTGAAATCTCTACACATAAGTAGTTCCAATCAACTGGAAGAATGGAATCAGTATACAGATAGATTAATTTGAGATTCAGGGATTCACATCTTAATTTTGCTCTTAGAAATGGACAGAATGTAGATCCTGTATTATGACAGCTGGGTAAGATTGTGAATTCTGGAGTTAAACTGTATAGGTTTAAGCCATTTCCACCACTTGCTGTCTCTTATTTTTCTCAGTGTGTAATAATACCACCTACTGCATAAGGTTTGCATGAGGACTGAAGACTAATTTAAAATGGTTCTTGGAAGGCAGTGAGTCTCCCTGAGTAGAAGTTTTTACCTAAACTGGCCCTCATGTTGCACAGATGAGAAAACTAAGGCTCCAGTAATTTAAATCACTTGTTCAGAAATTTCAGCTAGTTAAGGTGAGAGCTGAGACCAGGACACTAAGTGACTGAACTTCTTTTCCCTGTTTTTCTATTTCTAACAACCTGTGTTCCATTTATTTCCTATGAAAATTCAGAGAAAGCAATGTGCATACAGTACATGTACTACACAATTCTCAGTTTGGCTAAGAAAGTTATTTTGTGTCTACACTAATGGTAGGTAAGTCTGTAATGCCACAAAAAATCGCTATCTTGAAATGAAATTATACAGAGCTATTTTAATCCTAGTAATGGCACGAGCCTGAGCTAGGGTGTCTGTGAGGAAGAAGGTAGACAAGGAGTCCACTCTAAGCAGGTCATATTCAGGATGGCAAGGTGAAGAGAAGTGGAATCTATTAAGTTGTTTGGTCCTGATTTTAAATACATGGCTTTATTTATGTATTTGTGCAATTTTAATAATAGTTGCCTTGAAAGAAGCCACTGCTTACTAAATGACTATTCAATAATAACTATTTATTCCTTCTACATAAAGAAAGGAGAAGTCAGGGCCCATAATTAACCATTTAGTGTGCCAAACATGAATGGCCTCTTGGACTGAGCACAAAGCCAAAGGGAGGAATTCTGAATACTAATTCTACTGCTTCTGCTTTTCTAAATGGGACCCCAAGAAGTTCAAGACAGACCATAAATTCTCCCCAGTTGTGTTTCCTCAGAGAGAGAGAATGTCTCTAAATTGCTTTAATTGTTCAACAAATACTTATGGACACCTACTTATGATAAACAGTTTCTTTTGCACTGAATGGACAGTTGTAAACAGACTGATGTGGCCCTTGAACTCATGGGGGTTTATATTCTAATCAAATGAAGCAGAAGAAAAAAAGACATGGACAAATGAGCAAAATAAAATAAATGAGGGGACATGGTTGCAGCAGTATGAAGAATCTTAAACAAGATGATGAGATACTCAGGGTGAGGGCCACTGGAATGAGGGTGCTACTTTGCAATAGGATGCTTGCTAGGAGGTAATACTTGAATGAAGATATGACTAGTAGCGTGAAAGAACTATCCATGTGAGAAATCTAAGGCTAAGTCATTCCAAGCAGAGGAAAGAGTATGTATAAATGTTGTAGCTTGTGTCTGGATGTTCCCCCAAAGCCTCATGTGCTCATAGGCTCATAGGTGGGGCTTTTCAGAGCTGTTTGGAACCAGGGTTTGTGATACTGGGATTAAGGGTACACAGTACTAAATTAGTCCACTGGTTTAGCAAGTTCTGAGTGTGGATGACAGAAAGGCCATGCTGGGTGTGGGTGGCACCCCAAAGGCATATAGCCTGGATGGGATAAAAGTCAAAGGGAGGCTTGCTGCTTGTGTTTGCGACTTGCTTGCCCATAACGTGGACTATTTCTCCTCTGTGATGCCTCTCTGCCATGCTACTCTACATTGAAGCCAGTCAACTATGGACCGAAACCTCTACAAACTGTGAGCCAATATAAACCTTTCTTCCTTTAATTTGTGGGTGTCAGGTATTTTGTCTCAGCAACGAGAAAGGGAATTAAAACAAATATATTGTGGCAAGCATGAGCTTGCTTGGTGAAGTTTAGAATGAAGATTAGTAAGACTACAGTAAGGTGAATAAAGAATGTATTGGTATAAAATAAGGTTAAAGAGGAAATGGGCCAGATCCTATAGTCTGAACCATGCAAATATTTTTTTGTTTGTTTTATTACAGCTCATGAAAAATTATGTTTTGTGTTACAAATAAATACACATACACATAGCCTGATGTGACATTGTCATTTAGAGTGAGTGATATGTTTTGACCTTTGTTTTGTTTCTTGGCACACAGTTCCCCAAGCCTTTGGAATCTTCAAGGTGATTAAAGTCCTTTTGTAAGCCAAGAAGATGACTGATGGCTGGGGGCTCCCAGACAGCCTCTGGATGTGGGGTGGTGCTGGGGAAACCAACCATGTGTTTAGAGAGTTGAAACTTTCAGCCTTATTCGTCACCTCTACGGAAGGGCTGAAGGTTGAGTTTGTTATCAGTGGTCAGTGATGTGTTCATTCGTGTGTACAGTGGAGCCTCCACAAAAGTCCAAAAGACTTAGGGGCAAAGAGCTTCTGTGTAGTTGAACAAGTGCTGGTTCCTGGCAGGTGGAACATTCAAGAGAGGATGCAAAGACTGGTTCAGCCCTAGTTCCAGGAAGATAGTGTCATCAGTGAGTTAGATGCCCAGTACTGCTGCTTCCTATCTTTTATAACCTAAATAACACCACATAGTACTTCTAACTTTTTACTTATAATGTGCTATCACACACGATCAATCTACATTTTATTCTTGAAAGTCAAGAGCTATGTTTGGTATAACTGCTTTATGATAAGGGATTTCTCTCTAAGTTTGTATTCCTTTAGGAAGAAACACTATAAATTTTTATACTCCCCTCATTTACATACATTCAGGTAGATGTCTTCCAAGTCAAGCAAAGGACAGTGAGAATTGGAGTAAAGAGAATCTTATGTTCTGGCAAATACATGACATGATTAGATTATGTCTAAGCACATCTTTCTACCTCTTTTCAGATATTAATGTTCTGTCTAAAAACATAAAAGCAAAAAACAGGCTGGAGTGTGGTCCAGTGGTGGAGAATATACTTAGCATTCAGGACACTCTACATTCAATACCAGAACCTAAAATAAATTAAATGAAAGAAAGAATGGAGGGGTGAGGGGGGGGAGAGAGAGAGAGAGAGAGAGAGAGAGAGAGAGAGAGAGAGAAAGAGAAAGAGAGAGAAAGAGAGAAAGAGAGAGAGCATTCACACTATGAAGTAAATTCAAACTTTCAGCATCACTTCCCCAGAGAAAAATTTCTTTGGCTTAGGGAATAGCTACTACTTTAATATTTTTTCTTGGAAATTACTAAGAATAATATTATGCTTATTGGAAAATACCTGAGATGAAATCAACTCAACAAATTTTAAAATTAAATCAGTATTTTCCAACCTTCACATGGTGTATCAGAGGAAGAAGTGAATTTTGCTGCTTATGCAAATTTACAAGGGCAAACCAAGACGTGCTGCATACCAGAGAGAAAGTAATAAAGGGTTTAGAGGGGGCGGAGTACATAGTACAAATGCGTGACACCATATTTGGGCTCCTGTTTCCCATACTGCTGGCCTTGACACTGCAATGGCAAGAAACACCTTCCCTGCCTTCCTCATCCGCCAATTTTACATTCATCTGTTCTGATCTATGTTAAATATTTCTTTTCCGGGGAACTTTCTCTCCTTTAATCCTACTTCCTTTTTTCTTCTCAGCAGTGATGGTTGAGTGCCCTTCTTTGGGGTTTCTGTCACACACTTTGATCTCAGATGTCACACACTGTGTTAATATTTTGTATGTCCATCTTAGACATACAAAACTGTAAGATTTTAAAGGCAGTGTTATAGGCTGGATCTGAAATGTCCTTAAAAGGCCCATATATTAAAGGCTTAGTCCTCCAGCTGGGTGCTCATGGCAGGTGGTGGAAAATTTAAGAAGTGGGAAGTCTTCTGGTCATTGGACGTATGTCCCTGAAGGGGTTTGTGGGACCCCGCCCTCTCTTCTCTTTCTGCTTACCAGCCGCCATGGTGTGAGCAGTCCCCTTTGCCACACACACCCCTTATCATGATGTGCTGTCTTATCCTAGGTCCAAAGCAGTGGGGCCGACCAAGCAGGGACTGAAACCTTTGGGAAGCATGAGCTAGAATAAACCTTTCTTCTTTTTCAATTGCTTATCTTGGATAATTTTGCTACAGTAGCAAAACTGACTAATGCAGAAGACATCAATATTTTCTTACATTTTTATTCCTAGCATCTAATACAAACCCTTTCTCTTGGAGAAAGATCAACTTATTTGAACCATGCCTGACACGCAGACTATGTTTAGGGGAGGTGTTTGCATCCCTGGGGAACCTTAGCAGTGAGACTTCCTGGTAAGGTCCTAAATCTGGAGGGGCTCAGTATGGGATTGTAGAGACTGGGTTGGAAAACTGAGTCCTCCACTGAATAGATATATGGCAGAGGATGAATTATTTAACCTCTCCACACTTTCACACTTCCATTTCCTGTGAAATGAGGTATCAGTAATAGTAGTATGTATTAAACAGGGCAATTTTAAGGAGAGAATAAGATAACAAATGTCAAGTGCTTGGTCTAGGTATAGTGTATGAAATGCTCAGTGTATGTTAGTTGTCACCTGTCATTCAACAAGCAAAGGCACGCACTTTGGTTCTCTACTTTTTGCATTTGTGTGTGACTTATATGATTTATTTAGTTTTGTACTTTAAATTCTTTCTACCCTCCAAAGCCATACATATATATATATATATATATATATATATATATATAGAGAGAGAGAGAGAGAGAGAGAGAGAGAGAAAATGGAGAGAAGTGGAGAAGGGAGGGAGGGGAGGAGAGGGTAAGAGAGGGAAAGAGAAGAGAGGACAGGAAAGAGAGGAGAGAAAGGAGAGACAGATTAGTTGACCAAGCAGAGAAGCAAATGGCAAAGCATCTGGTTGAGTTCTTCCATCTTCCTCTCTTTCTTTCTCCAGTAACCCTTTCAGCATACCTAGAGAGTGTAATTCTTCCAGAGTTCTGGTACAACATCTAAAGGAGTGAACACAACCAAATTTCAGCTGATTATAACCTATAGTAGATAAAAAAATGACACCACCCTGTCTGTTTCCTAATCCTGGGAACCTGGGCCTGAGGGAACTCTCTGATCTGGCAGACACATACTGCCTGTCCTTAGGATGAAAAACTTGAAGAATTTAAAACATTCTGTCTACATATAAGGTAAAGACTTGAGAAACATAAAAAACTTTTATCTAGCCAGGTATGGTGGTGCACACCTTTAATCCCAGCACTCGGGAGACTGAAGTAGGAGGAGCATTGTGAGTTCAAGGCCGGCTTGGGCTACAATTTGAGCAAGGCCAGCCTGAACTACATAGTGCACCCCTGCCTCGAAAAAGTAGGGCTGGGAGTTTGGCTCAGTGGTTTAATCACCTGCCTGGCACCAAAAAAACTTTGATCCCTGGTACCAAAAAAACTTTTATCTACAGATGTCTACCATTGAGATAGAGACCATTCAAGTTACCCTCTGAGGAGACTTAAACTGTACACATGGCACCTGGGCACCATGACTACAAAGATCAGTAGGGTGCTGTTTTACCCTTGAGTACATCACATATGTGCAGATAGTTTCAAACAATGTGGTCAATACTAAGACAAAATTATGCCTAGAATGTGATGTGTGCCCAAAGGAATTGGCACAGCCCAAGTAGTCAGGGAAATCTTCTTAGAGGAAATGACTTCAGCTAAGCCTTGGAAGAGCTAAAACTTTTATTTATCACTTAGTATTTTACAGTATTATTAGTATTTTTAGTCAGTAATTACTGTTTCTGGAAAATCTTTTTGCATTTTACCCTTTTAAAGCCTAAAGCTCCTTAAGCATCTTCCTGCGGTGAATTCTAAATATTCACTCAATGGGGTTTGGAAGCACTCACATTGCCACACCTTGCCTATAATAGCAGAATTATTGTTCACTGCACGAATAGAGAATGGCGAGATAACCAGTAAGAAGCTATTATTAAAAATAAAACACTTTAAACATAATGTTTTCTGAAATATCCCTATGGATCCTAAAAAGGATAATATGATATTTTCTTCCTTCAAAGGGCTTATAACTTTTAAGAGAGGAAGAGACGTGCAAGAAGCTAAACATAACACAAAAAGTACGTAAGGATCTCCAGGTTTTATTTCAAAAGTGATCTCATCAGTCTGTTGGATGTAATGCATTTTTCCCCATCGATGGTAATATTAATAACATTTCATTTTGTAGGCCAGTCCACAAAGGCAGCTTAAAATGTAGCACTAATAATCCCAAGCAGTAATTATTTCAAAGTCCTGACTTTGAGCCTGGGTAAACTGTCAGCCTGTAGGCTTCAGTGCTTGTCAGGAGCTTGGCAGACTTAGAGTCAGAAAGAGAGAAATTCCTATAAAATGTGCATTTGAGGTTGTCGGTCTGTAGGATGTCACCAAGTGGATAAAAGCCCTATTAGCAGGGATAGTGGGGGTCAGATGAAAAGATTCAGGAGAGGGAAGACGGCAACTCACTCAAACACTGAAAATTTAAGCAATCAAAGGTACATAGACCCAAAATATATTGTGTGAGTTCCACTGTTGCAAAATATAGGTCAAGATTGAAATAAAGGAAGTTGATTTTAGAATACATTTCAAAAGGCATTACTGTTCAGGAATGAGAAAAAAAATTTAGACACTGTTTTGATTACATGAGGAATTTAGTAAAATTTAAAGAATATTACCTAATAGGATCAAGGGATGGAAAATGAAATGATAATGTAAGTGAGATAGTTGTAAAGGGTGTTAGCCATATTAAGGAAATGAAAAGTAATCGTCATTGCAGAGATGAAAAAGTCTTTCAAAATGCCAAGTAAAAAAATCAGTGCTGTGGAGTTGAATCAGTGATGAGAGGAAGACTGAGAAAATCAGCCAGAATTTAGAGGGAAAAGAGAGTTTAAAACAGTTACATATAAGAATAATTAATGTCTTGAGCATTTCTTTTGTGTTAGGAAAGTGCTATAAATTGTTTCCTTGTAAATTACTTAATAAGAGAAAAGGGTATAGATGTGGAGATAAGAAATTAATATAAAATATGGATCATTGTTATACCTGAAAATAATACCAGCACCAAAAAGCCCCAAAATTGTTTTATACAAATAAATTTTCCAGCAGTCTGTAGATGAACATAATTCAGGATGTTCCTGGCACGTGTGTTACAAAGTGAGTAACATCAAGGCAATAGTGGTAGGACATTTAAATGTGAATATCTACAAATATATCTGTAACCATACATGTAAAAGAATATGTTATAAAGGTAAAAACTGGCCTGAATTCCAACTTCCTCCTCAGAGTCACTGTGTTCCAAAGACATGTGACATGTACAAAATTTGAGGCAAAATAGTGTAACTGAAGTATTGTGTAATCACTTAAACTGTTTCTTAAATAAAAATAAAATAGAAATGCATGATTAAATAGTGAAAGATTCAAAACCTTTCAAAGATTTAGGAAATATAATAGGAGATAAATCCTAAAGAACTTACTGATAATAATTTAAAAAACTCATTTACAGAATGAATGGACTAGTAATGAACATTAGAATCATTTAAGTATATGATTGTTCAGAATATCCATCAGAAATAATTGGCTACACCAAAGAAAGCAAATATTACACTATATAATTGAAAGTAACAATCACTTCATTAGGACAAAAGACTGTGATAAAATGGAGATTGGAGGAAATAAGCTATGGATCTTTTGTATTTTTTTTTTTTTTATTTAAGAGAAAATGGACACAGAAAAGAGAAACAAAAAGCAAAAGAGACAAAAAAACAACAGCAACAAATCCAATACGATAACATTATAGGTTTACAAAATGAGATGATTGGAATTTGACAGTTGTAATATTGCGTATCATTACCTTCAAAGGGGTTGTTCAGATTAACAGATATAGACATGTAAAACTGATCTAATCATATGAGTATTAACTGTCCTTTTTCAATAGCTAATGCATTTAGTAGTATAGTCATTTTAACTATCTTGTGTATACCTATATATAAATTTATGTCTTTTTCCTTTTCCTTTCCTTCTTTCCTCCTTTCCCCTTAGAATACCTCTTGTTGTCTTTAAAATAACTGCCCATATCATCAGGCCTAATATAATCAAACAAAATGGTTCAGAATAAAACCAATAAAAAATAAAACAATGGTTACAGAAAAGAGAAACAAAAAGCAAAAGGGACCAACAAACAACAGCAACAAATCTGATACTGTAACATTATAGGTTTACAAAATGAGATAGGTTTGACAGTGGTTGCAACATTGTATATCGTTACCTTCAAAGGGGTCACTCAGATTGACAGATATAGACATGTAAAATTTATCTAATCGTGTGAGTATCAACTGTTCTCCCTCAATAGTTAATGCATTTAGTAGTGTAGTCATTTTAACCATCTTATGTATACCCACATATAAGTCTATGTCTTTTTCCTTTTCCCTTCCTTCTTTCCTCCTTTCCCCTTGTAATACCTGTTGTTATCTTCAAAATAACTGCCCATACCATTGGGCCTAATATAATCAAACAAAATAGTACAGAATAAAACCAATAAAAAATAAAACAATGGAAGCAATACATAGCAATACAATATTGATTTCTATAATACCTCATATTATCTTCTAAGCAGTTGCCTATATCATCTGTTATAATACAATCAAACAAACCAAAATAGGTTAAAATCCTTCAAAACAGAACAATGAAAGCAATACCAGGTTTCAAAACAAGGTGATCAAGTATCAATAAAGGCTACCCTAATATATTTTGTTATCTTTGAAATACTGTCTATGTCGTCATATATAATAAAATTAGGCAGGTCGAGATAGAATAAGATCAAACTGAACAGCTCATTGAAAACAATACTGGACTCAAATCCTGATGATGGATTATTCAATTGTCTGCCCTGCTTGGCGATATCCCTCTGCTGCTGTTTCTGGAGCTGTAGACTTTTTTTTTATCTCTCTCTAGAATGTCCTTCAGTATTCTTTGTAGGGTTGGCTTAGTTGTCATAAATTCCTTTAGTTGTTCTTTGTCGTGGAAGTATGTTGTTTCTCCTTTGATTTTGAAAGATAGTTTTTTCTCCGTTGATTTTGAAAGATAGTTTTTTCTCCGTTGATTTTGAAAGATAGTTTTGCAGGGTCCATCAATCTGGGTTGGAAGTTGTTTTCTTTCAGGGCTTGAAATACTTCACTCCAAGCTCTTCTTGACCTGATGGTTTGTGTTGAGAATCTGTCGTGATTCTGATGGGTTTTCCTTTGTAGGTGATCTGTTTTTTTTTCTCTAATAGCTTTTAATATTCTGTTTTTGTGTTGAATTTCTGGGATCTTGATTATTATATGTCTGAGTGTAGGTATATTTTGGTTATGTTTAGCTGGAGTTCTATATGCTTCACTTATCTGAAAGTCACTTCCTGTTCTCATGCTTGGAAAGTTTTCTGAAATTATTTCTGTAAATAGGCTTTTAATTTGATTTGTATTGACCCCCGCTTTTTCACTCACAACTTTTATTCTTAAGTTATGTTTCTTTGGGTTGTCTTGCAACCATTGTATTGTTACTTCCAGGTTTCTTGTTATTTTTAAGAGATCTTCCCTTTCACAATCACAAGCTGCAAACCTGTCTTCAAGGTTTGAAAGTCTGTCTTTAGTTTCTTTCAGGTGGTTTTGCCAACTTTCATTGGAGTTTTTGATTTCCTGGTAGTCTCTTTGAATCTGTTTCATGTATTCTAAATCTTTGTATTGTTCATTCCAGATTTCCCTCGTTTTCCTATGCTCCATTTTTCATCTATGTCTCCTTTAGAGATGCCTAGCAATTCTTTTATTATGTTTTTCATTTTTCATCTATGTCTCCTTTAGAGATGCCTAGCAATTCTTTTATTATGTTTTTCATTTCTTCTTTTAGTTGAGTCAGTATTTCTGTTCTAAGTTCTTTTATAGCCTCATGAAGTTGTTTCCTTACTTCATTTGTCATCACCTCAGAGACTTTAGTTGTGGGACTCCCGACCTCTTCTGTGTTTGCTTCTTCTGGATTTGTTCTGCTTGGATTGGAGGCCAGAGACTGCCTTTTGCTTCTTTGTCCTGACATATTCCTGGGTTGTTCTGGACAAGTGTGTGCCAGGGATCTTGGTATTCCTTGCATTGTCTGTAATTTCTCTGAGGTTAGACTGGTTCTTCTAGCCAGTGCTGATTGTGGATATCTGATGGTTACCACTGGGTGTGCTGTTACAGTGCTGTCCGCTGCCTTTCCCCAGCCTGCCTTGGCTCCCCAGTGTCTGGCACAGTGCACAGGGGTGGGGCCACAGCCTGGGAACCTGGGCTGGTTATCTGCAAATCTTCCAATATCACCCCTAGGGCATGCATGGAGCCGTGGTCTCCAGACCAAGCTGGTCACCTGCCGGGACCCTCTGGGGCTCGATTGGAGCAATTTCCATGGGACTGTACCCAACTAGGAGTGGCTCCGGCCCCAAAATGGGTGCCAGTCCCTTGCTCTCCCTTGTGGGAGATTGGGGTTTGCTACACTCACCATCAGCCAGTTTAGTCCTCCAGGTCTGCTCTCCCTGTCCACTACCACTCTCCTCCAGTGCTGCCTCTCTGGGCAGAGACCTCCAGGGTCACCACTGTCGCTGCAACTGCAGAACTTTGATCATGTGTCCCCAGGTTCCAGCAACTCCTTTCACAGAGTGGGTCTTGCTGTGGGCAGAGGCGCAGCCAGCTACTGCTTTCTTTGTTTGAGTGTTTCTTTTTACTCTTTCTGTGTGCTTCAATTTTCACTTTAGATTCTTTCTGGGTCCAGAGGACCCACCTCTCTCCTTCTTGTCTTCCCTATGTTGCTATATTCCAGCATCTGGATGGTATCTTTCAGGGAGAACGCTTACCCTGGTGTTTACCGTTCCGCCATCTTGTCCCACCTCCAACACTGCAGTTTGTATAATCAGCATCCCGAAACAGTTGAAGACCCAGTTTTGCACATGTGCTCTCTTTCCTCCACTGTCAATGCCAAGGTTTAGTAAAAAGAGAAGGAAAAGTCACTTGAACATGAAGGTGTTACTCGTTCAGGACAGAGCAGTAAATGATCACTCTAGCAGCGAGATCATTGCAGTCTTCGTATGTTTTTATCTGTATTGCTTTATGTCTAAACTTACTGTATTAAGAATTTTCTTAAAATATGCTACTTAAACCTAGAAAAATAACAGTAGAATTAAAAAGAAATGCAAACTCTTCATAAGAGGAAAAAATTTACAAAGCATGCAACAAAAATCAAAATAAATTATAAGAAGCATTGATACAGATAAATCTAATAAAGATTTACTTGGGATGATGCTTGCACAATTTTTTTTTTTGTTTGGTTTTTTTTTTTTTTTTTTTTTTTTTTTTTTTTTTTTTTTTTTTTTACGGCACCAGGGATTGAACTCAGCACCTTGTGCCTGCCAGGGCAGGCGCTTAAGGCACTGAGCCAAACTCCTGGCCCTTTGCACAAATATTGACAAAAGTTGTGGTTAACTGGGGTTCTGTATGCCTCAGTTACCTGTATTTCAGATTCTCTTCCCATGTTTGGAAGGTTTTCTGCTATTATTTCTGTGAATAGTCTTCACAGGTCATTAGTATTGACCCCTGCTTTTTCGTTTATGCCTATTAATCTTATGTTATTTCTCTTGGCATCATCTTGCAGCTGTTGAATTGTTGTTTGTTGGTTCCTTACTACTTTTAGGAGATCTTTTCTTTCATGGCCATGATCTCCCATGCTGTCTTCAAGATCTGAGATTCTGTCTTTAGCTTCATTTAAGTGGTTTTTCAAACTTTCCATGGAGTTTTTCATTTCCTGCATTTCCCTTTGCATCTGTTTCATGCATTCTGTTTGTGTCTTATATTGTTCATTCAAAGTTTCGATCATTTTCTTAAGTTCTTCTAGTTTTTTATCTTGCTCTTCTTTAGATACACACAACATTTCTTTAATAATGATTCTCATTTCATTTTTTAGCTGAGAGAATATTTCTGATTTGAATTTCTCGATAGCTTCATCAGGCTGTTTCTTTATTGCATTTTCTATCATTTCAGAAAGTCTATTTGTGTGACTCGCACTGTCTTCCATTTCAGTGTCTCTTGGGTTTGTTCTTTGTGGGCTGGGGGACTGAGACTGCCTCTTGGTCTTTCGTTTTGTTATTTTCTTCTGGAAACTATGTAGCTGTGAGGCTGGCCGGACGTTCCCCTGAGGTTCGCGCTGATTTTTGGGTCACGCTGAATCGCTGGATCCGGTGGGCTGGCTTCTGCACGCACCGAGCCAAAGACAAGAACCACAAGAGATCATCTCAATAGATACAGAAAAAGCTTTTGACAAAATCCAACACCCACTCATGATCAAAACCCTGCAGAAAATCGGAATAGATGATCTCTACCTCAACCTGATAAAAGCCATATATCATAAACCAACAGCCTACATCTTACTAAATGGAGAAAAACTGAAAACCTTCAACCTAAATTCAGGAACAAGACAAGGGTGTCCATTATCACCACTCGTATTCAATATAGTTCTGGAAGTATTAGCCAGAGCAATTAGACAAGAGAAAGAAATAAAGGGAATAAGAATAGGAAAGGAAGAAGTGAAATTGTCATTATTTGCAGATGATATGATACTCTACATAGAAAACCCCCAAAAATCCATTAAAAGACTTCTAGAAGTAATAACCAAATTTAGTAATGTAGCTGGATACAAGGTGAACACTCAAAAATCAATAGCATTCCTGTACACAAACAACAAAGTCACTGAGACAGAAATAAGGGAAACCACACACTTCAGTATAACATCCAAAAAAATGAAATACTTAGGAATCAGTCTAACAAAGGAAGTAAAAGATCTATACAGTGAAAATTACATTACACTAAAGAAGGAGATCCAAGAAGATTTCAGAAAATGGAAAGATACTCCATGTTCATGGATAGGAAGAACAAACATCGTGAAAATGGCCATTCTCCCAAAATTATTATACAGATTCAATGCAATCCCAATCAAAATACCACTTGCCTGCCTCACAGAGCTAGAGAAAGCATTCCTAAAATTCATCTGGAACCAGAAAAGACCTAGAATAGCAAAGGCAATTCTGGGCAACAAAGGGAAGGCAGGAGGCATCACAATCCCCGACTTGAAACTATACTACAAAGCTACTGTGATAAAATCAGCATGGTACTGGAATCAAAACAGACCTGAAGATCAATGGAATAGATTA
>RJWM01016715.1:0-44873 GCA_004363535.1 Dasyprocta punctata
CCGCCCATTCCCCTCCCAATTGTCTTTGCTCTTTGAGCTGTTCTCTACCCTTCCACAGTATCCATTGTAGACTCTGAATCACATATACTTTTCCATTTCTTACACTAGGGAGACAATACGGTATTTACACATGTGGGTTTGATTTATCTCGCTTATGAGTATGGTCTCAAGTTGTGACCATTTACTTATAAAAGTCTTATAATATAACCACAAATCTAGTTCATATGGTTAAAAGTGGAAACTTAATGGTTAGCTCAGTTTGTCATTTTCTAGGCTGTGTTTAATGTTATTAGTACCACTATAGTAAAAAGTGACATAATTGTTCTAAAAAGCTGTCCGGGTATTCCATGGCTGAGATTGACTAAGGATCATAGAAAATACTCTGGCACAGTGCTGAAGAACCAGAAATTGGGCCAAAAAAGCAGCAATTTCGCATCTCCAACAAATTAAAGAAGTAGGATCTTCCAACAGATCAAAACCCCAAAACCAGCTACACCTCTATGATGCCTCTGAGAAGTAATCGTTACCTAAGTGTCCTAAATACTAGCAATAAAGCAACCCACCATAGGCAATTTATAAGCATCACCACCAAGAATTAAACTAAGAAAAGAAAAGAAATGAGATGACACTTAAACAAGATGTAATCCCGGGCATCTAGTACACTAAAGGCAAACCCAGGGGGCAATGAGGTTGGACAATCTGAAAGCCTCCCTCCTGGCCTCTCTGAAGTGGTAAAAACAAAGCAATTGAATGAGGTTTTGGAAAATATCAAATCAGAAATAATCTCTCAGATAACTGCAGAGATGGTGTCCAAAATAAAAACCATGCTTACTGATGCTAGAGCAGATACAGACCAAAAAAATACAGAAAAACTTAAGAAAATGAGGGAATCCATGAATGCTTAGCATAGGAAAGAAATGGAATCCGTAAAACAGATTCTAGCAGATATTCAGGACAATAAAAATTTTATTGAAAGTATTCACAGCAGATTAAGCCAATGTGAGGACAGGATCTCACACATAGAAAACAGGCTTGCAATCATGAAAAGAAAGATTTCTCAAAAATAGCAATGGAACATGAAAAGTCAATCCAGCAGCTGCTAGATGATGCAAAGAATAAATAACTGAAGATTGATTGGAGTCAATGAAAAAGGAAATAGCACAAATTTTAAAAAACAGAAAACAAAACAAAAAAGCCCTGTTCACAGATGTTATGGCAGAAAACTTCCCTGGTAGAGAAAGAGAATTTGACCTACAGATAAGTGAAGCATATAGAACTCCAATTAGCCATTATCTAAAAAAATCTACAGCCAGGCATATAATAGTCAAGAATCCAGAAATTCAACACAAGGGTAGAATTTTAAAAGCTGTTAGGGAAAAGAAACAAATCACCTATAAAGGCAAGCCCATCAGAATCACAGCTGACTTCTCAGCACAAACTCTCAAGTCAAGAAGAGCTTAGAGTGAAGTATTTCAAGTTCTAAAGGAAAATAACTTTCAACCCAGATTGATGTACCCTGCAAAACAATCTTTCAAAACTGATGGAGAAATAAGTTAGTTCCAGCACAAAAAAAAATTGAGGAAATTTATAGCCACCAAACCATCATTCCAAAATATTTTGAAGGACATTCTACAGAGAGATAATAAGGACTGCAATTCCATGAACCTCAACAGAAGGAATTCACCAGGTGAGGAAAACAGTTTTAAACAGTGGGAGGAAAAAGAGAGGGAGCCAACAATAGGAAAATAATATCAGTCAATACATATCAGTTATAAGCATCAATATTAGTTGTCTCAATTCACCAGTCAAAAGACATAGACTGGAAGACTAGATGAAGAAACAAGCTCCAGCAATGTGCTGCATACAAGAAATACATTTAAGTCAAAAAAGAAATTTTTAGACTGAAAGTCAAAAGATGGAAAACAATACTGTATGTGACAGGAACCCAGAAAAAAACAGTGGTGGCTATAATATTTGCAGACAAAGTAAATTTCAAGCCAAAACTAATTAAGAGAGATAAAAAAAGGTCACTATATCCTTGTAAAAGGAACAATCCAACAGGAAGGTATAACAATCATATATATATATGCAACAAATACCAACGCATCCAATTATATCAAACAAATATTTATGGGCATGAAAAATCAAATAAGCCCTAATACAATTGTTTTGAGAGATCTCAATACCCTACTGTCACAAAAAGACAAACCAACTAGACAAAAAATCAATAATGAAATATTAGGAATGAACCAAACTTTTGAACAAATGTTCTTAGTAGATGCCTGCAGAGTATTCCACCTCACAACATCAGAATACACATTATTCTCAGCTGTACATGAGACCTCCAAAATAGACGACATACTTGCTTATAGAACATGCTTAAGTAAATGCAAAGAAATTGAAATTATCCCATGCATATTATCAGACCAGAGTGCAATGAAATTGGAAATCCATGGAAAAATAAACCACAAGAACTTCATAAACACATCAAATTAATTAAACAAGAAATTAAACAGATTTTGCAGTTGAATGATAATGACAGTACAATATACTGGAACTTATGGGGCACAATGAAAGCAGTCCTAAGAGGGAAATTTATAGCAGTAAATACCCATATCAAGAAAACAGAGTAAGCACATATAAACAACAAACTTCTAAAAAACGATGATCAGGCTGAGCCAAAAGCTCATACAAAAGAGGGAATTATAAAGATCAGAGCAGAAATTAATGCATTGGACAGTAAAAAAGCAATATAAACAATGAGTTGAAGAGTTGGTTCTTGGAAAGATTAAATAAAATTAGCAAATACTTATCCAACCTTATCAAAAAAAAAAAAGAAAAAAAGAAAAGGAAAGAAAAGACCCTAATTCACACAATTAGAAAAGAAAAGGGTGAAATCACAATGAACCCTGAAGAATCCAAAAGATCATCTATACCTACTTTGAAAACTTGTATTCCAGTAAAATGGAAAATGCAGAAGAAATAGATGGATTCCTAGATATACATGAATTACCAAAGCTATATCAAGAATATATGAAAATCCTAAGTAAACCATTATCAATCAATGACGCTGAAGATGTAAATAAAAATCTAGCAACAAAGAAAAGCCCAGGCCCTTATGGATTTACTGCTGAATTCTATAAGAAATTTAGAGAAGATCTAACACTACTACTTCTCAAACTCTAATGAAATTGAAAGGGAAGCAGTACTCCCAAATTCATTCCTGGAAGCAAGCATTACCCTGATGGCAAACTGGAGAAGGCCCCAATGAAGAAAGAGAATTACAGGCCAATTTCCCTAATGAATGTAGATGCAAAAATCCTCAATAAGATACTGGCAAACAGAATGCAGCAAATCATCAAGAAGATTATACACCATGACCAAGTGGGATTCATCCCAGGGATGCAGAGATGGTTCAACATATGTAAATCCATAAATGTAACACACCATATTAAGAGAGCCAAGGACAAAAATCACATGATCATCTCAATACGTGCAGAAGAAGCTGTTGACGAAGTCCAGCACTCATTCATGATAAAAAAAAAAACTCTAAAGAAAATTAGAATAGATGGTCTTTATCTAAATCTGATAAAAGTCATCTATGACAAACCAATAGCCAACATCACACTGAATGGACAAAAACTGAAAACTTTCTCTCTAAAATCAGGAACAAGAAAAGTTTTTCTACTGTCTCCACTCTTATTCAACATAGTCCTGATAACTTTCGCCAGAGTAATTAGACAAGAGAAACAAAGAAAAGGAATAAAGATAGAAAAGGAAGAATTTAAGTTATTGCTATTGGCAAAAGACACGATACTCTATATAGAAGACCCCAAAAACTCCATTAAAAAAATTGCTAGGTTTAAAAAGAAAATTCAGTATCATAACTGGGTATAAAAGTCAATACTCAAAAATCAATAGCCTTCCTGTAAACAAATAACAAACTCACTGAGAGAGAAATCAGAGAAATAATGCCTTTCACAATAGCATTAAAAGGGGAAATACCTACAAATCAGTCTAACAAAGGATATAAAAGACCTCTACATTGAAAACTACAGTACTCTGAAAAAGGGATTGAAGAGGATATCAGAAAATGGAAAGTCATCCCTTGCTCTTGGGTAGGAAGAACCAATATAGGGAAAATGGCCACACTTCCAAAACTTTTATACAGATTTAATGCAATTCTGATAAAAATTCCAGAAGCATATCTCACAGAATTAGAGAAAACAATCCTAAAAATCATCTGCAACCAGAAGACACCTAGAATAGCAATCTTAGGAAACAAAGGCAAGACGGGGGCATCACAATACCCAACTTGAAATTATACTCTAAAGTTATGGTGAACACGGTGTGATACTGGCAAAAAACAAAAACAACCCCCCCAAAAAAAATCCCAAAACAAACAAACAAACAAAACCAACCAATCAAACCAAACAAGCAAACAAAAAACAGACCTGAAGCTCAATGGAAGAGATTAGAAGACACAGTAACAACTCCAGACACATTAAGCCACCTTACCTTTGACACAGGTGCCAAACACATTCCCTGGAAGAAAGATAGCCTCTTTAATAAATGGTGCTGGGAAAACTGGTTCTGCACTTGCTGAAGATTAAAATCAAACCGATATCTATCACCATGCACTATTCTAAATTTGGAATGGATCAAAGATCTAAATATTAAAACAGAAACATTAAATCTGCTGGAATATAGAATAGGTAAAACTCTTGAAGACACTGGTGTAGGCAAAGACTTTATGAATAAAACCCCAATCACACAAGAAGTATCACAAAGACTCAACAACTGAGATCTCATCTTATTAAAAAGCTCTGGGCCAGGGATTTAGCTCAGTGGCTCAAGCACTTACCTGGTAAGTGTAAGGTCGTGAGTTTGATCACCGATACGAAAAAAAAAAAAAAAAAAAAAAAAAGCAAGCTTTCGCACAGCAAGACAAACCACCAACAGAGAAATAATCAGGAGAAAAATCAATAGAAGCAGGCCCAGAAACAACAGAGATGATGGAATTACTTGACAAAAATTTGAAAATACTATCTCTATATATTTGAGAAGAGATAGAAAAGCATAAAAATGATGAGATAAAGGAAGGATACAAAAAGACCCCAAATGAACTTTTATAAATGAAAAGACACTTATGAGAAATGAAAAATAAATTGAATGGAAGTAATGGATAATTAGAAAGCTGCAGAATAATCTCCAGTGGATGTGAAGCCATCACAATATAAAATACCCACATGAAATATACAGAGGAAAAAACCCAAGAAGATCAGTGGAACTCTTTCAGTTGGTTTACCATACATATAATTGGAACTCCAAAAGGAGAAAACAAAAACAACAATAAAAATGATAGATGTATATTTCCATAAATATTACAAAAACTTTTTCCAAATGTGATGAACCCTAGAAATTTACAGTCCCAAAATCTTCACTACATGCTGAGTCTATGAAACAAAAGTAAACCACACAAGACATCATTCAAATTCAGAGATGAAGACAAAAATCTTAAAGCAGCTGGACTTAAAATACATTTATAAAAAGAAAGACAAGGATATGAATAATTTTTCTTGTTAAAAACTATGCAAAGCTGAAGGCAGCAGAATCATATTTTTGTAAATGGAAGGAGTATAAAATTTGTCAACATAAGATTTAATGCCCAATCAAAACATCTTTCAAGAAATAAATCAAAACCCGTTAGAGGAAAGCAATGAATCACTTATAAAGGTAAATCCATTAAAATTATAGCAGATTTCTCAAAACAAACCTTAATGGTCAGGAGAGCTTGGAGTGAAATGTTTCAAGACCCCAAAGAAAACAACTTCCAAACAAGACTAATACATCCTGGAATACTATTTTTCAAAATTGATGGAGAATTAAGGTCTTTTCATAACAAAAAGACCCTTAGGAAATTCATGACCACCAAACCAGCACTCTAAAAGATTCTCAAGGATATCCTAGAAAGAAACAATGAAGTCAACGATTCCCAAAATTGTAATGAAATGAATACACCAGGTAGGGTGAGCAGTTAAACAGAAAGGAGGAAAAGAAATCACTAGCAGGAAAATAATGCGATGACAGCAGTAAGTCAAGACCATTGAGTAATACTGTCAATATGAATGATCTCAACCTCTCAGTTGAAAGATACAGATTGACACATTGGATCAAAAAACAAAGCCCAGTTATATGCTAGGTGTAAGAAACATATTTAATCAAAAAGAAGTTAATAGACTAAAAATGAAAGGATGGAAAACTATATTCTATGCAATGAAACAAGCTTATCTCTGCTTATCCGAAAACAAGAAGGAGTAGCAATCCTATTTTCATACCAAGTGGATTTCAAGGCAAGATGGATCCGAAAAGGCAAAGAAGGTAACTATACATTAGTTAAGGGGACAATTTAACAGGAAGAGATTACAACTAAATATATGTGAACCAACCACTGCCATAACCAATAACGTAAAAAAAAAAAAAAACAGTACTAGACATGAAAGATCAGATAAACATCAGCACAATTACAGTGGGGGAATTTAATACCCCACTATCACAAATAAATAGATAAACTACAAACAAACAAACAAAACAGATATCAGAGTTGAATCACACCCTTAAACAAATAGATTTAATAGATACCTACAGTGTTCCACACAACAACAAAAGAATACACATTCTTCCCAGTGTCATATGGAGCCTTCTCCAAAATATGCAACTTTCTATCCTACAAAGCTTGGTTAAATAGATACAAAGGATTCAAAATTATTCCATGCATATTATCAGATCACAGTGGAATGAAACTAGAAACCAATGGCAAAAGAAGCACAGAAATTATGCAGATACATAGAGATTAAATATTATACTCTTAAATAATCAATTGGTCATAGAAAAAATCAAGGAAGAAATTAGACAGTTCCTAGAATCAAACAATAATGCCAGTACAATATACCTGTACTACAAGACACAATGAAAGCAGTCCCAAAAGGGAAGTTTATAGCTGCTAATGCTCACATCAGAAAAATCAAAGCAAGCTCAAATAAATAACCTAATGATGCACTTCATGATCCTAGAAACATAAGAATAATTTAAACCCAAAGCTAGTACAAGGAAGTGAATTATAAAGATCAGATCAGAAATTAATGAAATTGAGACTTAAAAGAAGTACAAAGAATCAGTAATTTGCAGGGCTAGCTCTTTGAAAGAACAAACAAAACACAGAAGCCCTTAGCCAATCTTACCAAAAAAAGGAAAGAAAAGATTCATATTAAAACAATTTGAAATGAAAAAAGTGAAATCACAATGGGCACTGCTGAAATCCAGCAGAATATTAATAACTACTTCAAAAACCTGTAGTCTAGATGCTCTTTTTTTGCCTCATCTCCAGCAAGAATGAAGATCATTTTCAGAAATCAGACTGTTGACATTCCAGAAAATGCCAGTGTCACTCTGAAGGGCCCCAGTTATCCTGAAGGGCCCCAGTGGAATCCTGCGGAGGTACTTCAGTCACATCAGTGTAGCACTCAGTCTCCTTGGGAAGACAAAGAAGAGACTCTAGGTTGACAAATGGTGAGGAAACAGAAAGGAACTGGTTACTCTTTGTACAGTCTATAATCTTGTACAGAATATGATCAAGGGTGTTATACTGAGCTTCCATTAGAAGATGAAGTATGTGTATGCTCACTTTCCCATTGATGTTTTCTTTTTTCTTTTTCCCAGCTTTTAAAAATACATTTATCACACATTGCAGATGATGGAAAAGAAATGCTGGAGCAATAGGTCAGCTGTTTTAATGTTTCTCCCTGAATCAAAGAAAAGGGAACTTTATGGGTCCCAGCTAAGCTTACTTTTTCAGATTTCCTGGCTCTTTACCATTCTGTATTCTGTA
Source organism: Dasyprocta punctata (assembly GCA_004363535.1). Taxonomy (NCBI): domain Eukaryota; kingdom Metazoa; phylum Chordata; class Mammalia; order Rodentia; family Dasyproctidae; genus Dasyprocta; species Dasyprocta punctata. Next base: position 7,889 of record RJWM01016715.1, read on the forward strand.
GTCTGCATGTCTAAATCTCAAGGGAGACTTTGATCCAGCAGCTTTTGCACAAGTTAGTCTACTTTCCCTTTCTTATTTTTTTATTTTACAGGATAAATGTAAAACAAAATTTCGTGACAAAATAATAGGTTATTCACCCATCAATGTTGTTATTCAAGAGAATGAGTTTCTTGTCAAAATCTGGAATTTTTTGGGTGAAAAATGTATCTTCCAGGTTCATATGAGGGCAGATATTGCTTGCTCAGTATCTCAAGCCCAGAAAAATGAACTAATCCTTGAAGGAAATGACACTGAGCTTGTTTCAAACGCAGCTGCTTTGATTCAATAAGTCACAACAGTCAAAAACAAGGATATCAGAAAATTTTTGGATGGTATCTATGTTTCTGAAAAGGGAACAGTTCAGCATCCTAAGAATAAGATCCAAGAGTTCTCCAGTCACAGAAACATGCTTCTGAATTGTAAGACCAATCTGTGATATTTTAATGATGCAATACATAATCTTTATTGAAAACAAAAAAACCCTGTACTCCAAACAATTGAAAAATCCAGAAGAAATGGATAAATTCTTAGGTATTTATGAATTGCAAAACTGAACCAGACAGATATAAACACCCCAAATAATCCCACAACGGGCAATTAAATTGAAGCACTAGTAAGGAAATCTACAAACTAAGAAAATCCCCAGACCCTATGGGTTCACCAGTGAATTCTGCAAGAACTTCAGGCAAGTTCTAATTTCAACACTTTCTTTAATGAAGTTGAAAGGGAAGGAGTACTGCTAAAATTATGTTTGGAACCTAGCAATATCTTGACTCCAAAACCAGACAAAGACTCAACTGGAAAAGAAAACTAGAGGTCAATCAGTTTAAGGGACATAGTTACAAAGATTTCACATTTGCATTGGCAAAGTACTGGCAAATAGAATGCAGCAAATCATTAAAAATATCATATATTGTGATCAAGTAGGCTTCATTACAAAGATGCAAGGATGGTGCAACATATGCAAATTAGTAAATGTAGTACATAATATAAATAGAATCAAGGGTAAAAATCACACAATCATCCAGAGATACAGAAAAAGTTTTTGATGAAATTCAGCATCTATTCAAGATAGAAATCCTGAAGAAAGTAGGAATATGAGGAACTTAACCTAACAAAAGTAACTTATGGCAAACTCACAGGTAACATCAGATTAAATAGAAAAAAACCCTGAAACTATTTCTCTAAAATTAGAAAGAAGACAAAACTGTTCACTATCATCCCTCTTCTCAACACAGTTCCTGAGACTTTAGCCAGATTATTCAGGCAAGAGAAAAAAATAAAAGGGATATATATAGGAAAGAAAGACATCAAAATATTCTTATGTGCAGATGACATGATACTTTACATAAAAGACTCAAATATTCCACTAAAAGACTCCTAGAACTAATAAATTTATCCAGCAGGATAGAAAGTTAACACCAATAATGAACCCCATAAAAAATAACTTAGAAAAATAATATCATTCACCATAGCTTCAAAAAGATTGGAGTATTTAGAAACCAACCTAACCAAAGAAGTGAGAGACTCTATTCTGAAAACTATAGTACTCTGAAAAAGGAGATCAAAGAGGACATCAGAAAATGTAAAGATATACCCTATTCTTACATAGACAAAACCACTATTGTCATAATGGCCATATTAGCAAAACTCATGTAGAGAGTTTAATGCAATCCCAGTCAAAATTCCAACAGCATTCCTCACAGTAGTGGAGAAGACAGTTGTAATATTCCTATGGAACCAAAAGAGACTCAGTATCAAAAGCAATCTGAAGCAACAAGAGCAAAGCAGGAGGCACCAAAATTCAGAATCTCAGGTTACATTACAAAAGTACATTGATAAAAACAGCATGGTACTGGCACAAAAACAGACATGATGATCAATAGAACAGAATAGAGGATCCAGAAACAACCCCTGGCACCTTCAATCAACTGATCCTTGCTCAGAGGCCAAAAATTTGTACTGTAGGTAAGATAGCTTCCTTAACAAATGGTGGTGGGAAAACTTTCACATGCAGAAGATTGAATCTAGACCCACTTGTCTCACCATGTACTAAACTAAAATCAACATGGATCAAAGATATAAATATAAATATTAAAATAGAATTTTTACTCTTCTGGAAGATAAAAATAGGTAAAGCTCTTGAAGACATAGGTATAGACAAGGAATTTCTGAGCAGAACCCTAATTGCACAATAAATACCATCAAGAATCAACAAATGGGATTGTATCAAATGCAAAATATTCTTCAGAGCAAAAGAACTCACAGAAGAGGTAACATGCAGAATGGGAAAAAGATAGCCACAGACAGAGAACTAACATCTGAAATATATAAAGAACTAAAAAAAATCAATCACCCTTTAAAAAACAGTCAGAAATAGGCAACTGAAGTGAATAGACACTTCTCAGTAGTATGCATAGTCAATAACATGGAAATACGTTTGGCATCTCTGGCCACTAGAGATATGCAAAATAAAACAACGCTGATATTCTATATTACTTCAGAAAGAGTGGCCATCATCAAGAAATCAAGAAATGTTAGCAAGGATGTGAAAAAGGGACCTCTCTACTTTGTTGGTGGTAATATAAACTAGTGAACTACTATGGAGGAGTTTCCTCAAAAAAACTAACATTAGAAATTCCATTTGACCCAACTATTCTCTTTTAAGCATATACATTCCCAAATGAGTTAAAGGTATCATATTATAGTGATACATGAATCATATGTTTATAGCAGCACAGTTCATAATAGCTAAATCTTGAAAGTGGCATACAGGTCCATCAACAGATAAATGGGTAAAAAATGTGGTTTTAAATACAATTGAGTACTATTCTTTTCTTTTAAAAAAAGGATAAATTGGGGTCATTGGTAGGAAAATGAATAGACTTTGAGACTTTAATATTAAGTGAGAAAAATTAGACACACAGCTTAAATATCGCATGATTTCTCTTATATGAGAAACACAAAGTATAAATAAATTAAAGAGCAAAATAAAAGATAGACAACAGAAAATGGGGATGGAACTTTTATAAATGTGAAAGAGAAGGGAGGGGAGGGGGAATGGAGGAGAGGAGAAATGGATTTAAAAAGAAATAAAATGTGTTATGTACATACATGTACCATGATGAATGCAATCATTACATACTGCAAACATGTACTAATAAAAATTTAAAAAGAGGGAAAAGAAATAAATCAAGTTGCACTTTTTTTTTGGTACTGGGGATCAAACTTACAACCTTGTGCCTGCCAGGCAGGTGCTTACACCACTGAGCTAAATTCTCAGCCTCTGGAGTGCTGGGATTAAAGGCATGCGCCACCACATCTGGCTCTTTTCTATTAAATTCTATTTGATTCCGTTTTATTGTGGCTTCATGGGATTCATTCATGCAAGTTGAAATTTAGGAAAAATATTTAAAATTATCATCTGGATCCAGCTTTTCAGTTTTTATATATTTTGCCAAATTTCATAATAGCAATAACAATTATTGTTATGGTTTGTGTCTGAGTGTCCCCCCAAAGCCTCATGCTGTCATGGAGCAGCTGAATCTAGCATTTGATTGGCTTACTGTCTAGTGCTGGGATTGGCAATGTGAATGCTGCACCTACCCAGGGGCAGGTAGCTGGCATGTAGGTTAAAAAAATTTTTCAGACACAGTCAGTTTTTAAAAATTGGCAAGGCTAAATTATGGTATTTTAGAATGCATATTTTTTTTTGTATCAGAGATCAAACTCACAACCTCACACCTGCTAGGCAGGCGCTTGCACCACTGAGCTAAATCCCCAACCCTATTTTTGAGACAGGGTCTCACTGTGCAGTTCAGGCTGGCCCAGGCTAGTCTCAAACTTACAATAATCCTCCTGTTTCAGCCTCCTGAGTGCTGGGATTAAAGGCATGCACCACCACACCTGGCATCAAATTGCATTTTCATAGAAACAAAAGCAGAACAAATCAATCACCAAGAGGCTCCACTGTAAGAAATGTGAAGCAAAGGTTTTGAAATAGAAGGAAAATGATAGTGATCTATGTGAAGGCATGACAGACTGGAAATGACAATGAGATGAGTAAATATAAAAGGCACTTTTCTCTTTAAAAACTGTTTAAGAGTTATTTTAAAATAAGAATAATGTGTTTTGTGATTAACAACATGTACAGAAATAGAATTCAGAGACAGGCATGGTGGCACAGGCCTGTAATGCCAGCACTCAGGAGGCTGAGGTAGGAGGATTGCAGTGAGTTCAAAGCTAACCTGGGCTACATAAGCGAGTTCAAGGCCAGCCTACACTACATAGTGAGAACTTGTCTCAAAACAAAACAAAACAAAACAAAACAAAACAAAACACAAAAGTTCAGCTGAACAGTAGAACAATGAATGGGTGAAATGCAAGTACAGTGGACTCTTGAGTTACAGCAGGTCTAACATACAAACAACTTGGGTTATGACTGGCATTTTAGTTCTAACTTATGACCAGTTTCTTGAGTTATGTCCCAAATGCCAGCTGCTTGCTCTTCCAGATGGTCTCAGATACAGATTTAATGCTTAAAGAGTTCTGGAAGGGACATTACAGCATCCTGTCCTGTAAGGGGTTAATTGAGAAATCCTGAGCCAATGTCTCTCTAAGGACACTGTGATCTGCTGTATACAGGAGAGAGACTTTGTTTTTTTATTTTTTAATTTTTTTAAATTTTATTTTAAAGATAGTAAAATCCAACAAAACATAACAGAACAAAGTCTATCATAACAAAGCAGTAGAACTGGTACAGAACTTCAAAGCAGGATACTAGAAAAACAGTAGTTACCATAGTATATCTTGTAATCTTCACAATAGTTGACCATTCTATCAGGTATAGTAAAATCAAACCAAAAACAAAACAGAATGAAACCAATCAAAACAGAATATTGAATAAAGCAGAACAATTGATCAGAATAAAGCAGCACAATTGATCAGAATAAAGTAAAACAATGAGAACAATATTGGGCATCAAAGACAAGATAGAAGGGAATCCCCCGTATTTGCTACATTGCATACTGCCATCCTCCCAAGAGATGCTCAGACTACTGGCCCCAGGCCTGCAAAATCAACCAAACAATACAAGCATTTAGTTGCTTTATGTGACTTAGTTGCTATCAGCTTATCTGGTCCTCCAAACCAGCAGGTTGCTTATGTGAGGGAGGTGGGGGTGGGGGTGAGGTGGTTGTTGATTCTCAGCCAGTGTGCTGGTAGACTCATGGGAGGCACGATCTTTCTCTTCCTGGGATCCGCACCGCTTGTGCAGCTCACCAGGAAAGCTGGCTAGTTGTCTTCTGGTTGGCTCCTCCCTGACCCAACATCAGGAGAGAGACTTTGAAGGCTGTGTAGAGGAAACTGAGCCTTCTTCTATTGACAGCTTGAGCTACAACCAGCCCTTGGGAATGAGTTGAGTGTTAAGATCCTCATGATTTACAAAGTGGCATAATATGTGAAGATAAAGGTGGTAAATTACAAAGATATGTTTTTAAACTTGAGAAGTTTTATAAAGATACTAGAAGCTTAGATGTTTTTAACTATTGTGAAATGTAGTCACTGGAATTAATTTTATACCTATTAATCAACTGACAGCTTACTTTGAACATGATTTTGCAAGCCAACCAATCAATTTTAGCCCTTCATTGTTGAAGTTGGTCAATCCAGAATGGATTAACTTCCATAAACAAGCCAGTGAGTGCCAACTAATCAATGATAGTTTCACCTGAGTAACCACATTCTATAGGTGGCATCAATCCACTTACCCTTCTTCAAGTAAATCAGTGCCTGAGCTTCACTCCTCTCCAAATATAAAACCAGTTATCTGCTTGCTCAGAGATACTGTGTCTGATTAGCATGTCTCTTCCTATTATCTTTTTATTTGAGATATTGAGTGGTGGTCTTATTGTCCTTTGACATATCCTAGAGCAATAGTAAAACAAGCAAAAGAGATATAGCTAATAAGACCATAATGAACATAAAATAAAATTGTAAAAATATTCAATTACTACAGAAGAAGAGAAGAAAAGATATAAAAATGACAAAGAAGAGATGGGACAAATAGAAAACAAATTTCAAATTGTTAGATATATTAAGTCAATGACATCAATATTCACATTAAACATAAATGATTTAAAAGTTCAATTAAAAGAAAGAGACTATCAGATTGGGTTAAAAGAAAGTCCTGACTATATGCTATTTATAAAGCAATCCACTTTAACTCTAGAGACAGCTAAATTAAAAATAAAAGCATAAATAGCTAGGTGTGGTGGTGGTGCACACTGGTAATCCCAGCACATGGAAGGCTGACATAGGATGTTCATCCTGAGTTCAAGGCCAGCCTACACTACAAAGTGAGACCCTGCCTCAAAAGACAAATGAAACAAAACAAAACAAAATAAATGAACCCCAAATAAATAAATAAATAAATAAATGCATAGATAAATATGTAACAAGCATTATTATTCTTATTCTTATTTGGTACTGGGGATTGAACTCATGTTATTTTTAGAATGCAGAATGAATAAATTAATATCTGATAAAGTAAATTTTAATACAAGGAATATTACCAATGGTAATGATAAATTGATCAGTTCATAAATAAGATGTAATTCCGGGTATGTATTTGTAAAATAACAAAGATTTAAAATACATGACAGAATTGAAAGGTGAAATAAAAATTCATAATTATAGGTGGAGATTTCAACATTCTTTTCAATAATTGATAATAGAAGTCTATAGAAAGCCAGCAAGTGTATAGAATATCTTGCAGAATGTTTAAAAATTGAAGTAGAAAATCTAAAGAAATCTTTAAAAAAATTAGTAAAACTTTTAAGTCAGTTTAGCAAGGTACAGGATACAAGATCAGTATCACTTGTGTCTATAACTTGAAAAATCAGTTGTATTTCTATATATAATCAATCTTAATTATTCACAGATTTTATGTTTGTAATTTCACATACTTGCTAAAATGAATTTGTAAATTCCAAATCTATACTGGTGGCACTGTCACAGTCATTTTTGGGCTTGTGATGAGCAAGGAATTATTTACATCTTCTGAAGTTCCCACTCCCAGAAGAGGTTGAAAAAGATGATGCCTTGACTTCTTGTTTCAGTAATTATGCTATAAACAAGTCACGTTTTTGTGGTTTATTTAACAGCACTGTTTTTGCATTATTGTTCTTTTTATTGGTGATTTTATTTTTAATGTCCCTAATCATAGGGCTGAATACTGTCAAGTGTTCTTAAGTACAAGATGTGGTTTACAAAGAAAATATCTGTGTTGCATAAGTTTTGTTCAGGCAGGAATCATAGTACTATTATCTGTGAGTTCAGTGTTAATGATCCAGTAACATATGTGAACTAAAGTGTCTTTAAACAGAAATACAGATAAAACAAGGTTATGTATTGATCAATTGATGAAAACAATACCACAGGATTGCAGAAACTTAACTTTGCATTTTCCCAAGGAATAAGGTTCAGTATTTGCTAACTTAGTGTTTGCAGAGACTTTTTGGAACATAATTACCATTAATAATAAGAACTGATTGTACTTTCAAAGAACAAGTAGGAATTTAAATTTAATAAAGTAACATTTATTATAGCATAAAAAATATGTAATACTTTGTATGAGTCTTTTTTCTGTAGATGTGCTATAATACTTAACTCTTGCAACTTAAAAAAGGAGAGGTTTATTTTGGCTCAAGGTTTTTAGTGCTCAGTCCATGCATAATCAAGTAGCTCTGAGGCAGAAACAGCATGGTGGATGGACATGGCAGAGAAAAGCTGCTGAACTCATGACATCCAGGAAGCAAGAGAGAAGAAAGAGCTGGAGAGGGAGGGATACCTTCTAAAGTCATACCCCTCAGTGACATACATCTTCCAACCAGACCCACCTCATAACACCATGTTTACCTATGAAATCATCAATAGATCAGTCCATAACTATAGGGTGTGTGATGATCAAATCATCTTCCAGAAGCCCCACCTGTGAACATGAGACTTTTCGGTGACATTCTAGATCTAAATTTAATACACTTAGCAGAATACATACTAGAATCCTACACTACCAACTTCAAAACTTTGTTGTAAGAAATTAAAGACCTAAACAAATAGACATACCATGCTCATGAATTGAATGAATCAAAATACTAGCAGAATCAAAGTAGAAATCTTCAAGCTGATTCTGAAATTTATATAGAAACTTAAAAGATCTAGTACAGAGAAATTAACTTTGAAAATAAAGAACAAAGTTGGAGGATTCACAGTATTTAATTTGCAGACTTACTAAAAGTTGAAATCATCAAGATGATGTGATTTGAGCAAAAAATAGACACATTGTATAGATCAAAGAACAGAATAGAGGGTCTAAAATTAAATTTTACCATATGCTTATCTGATTCTTGACAGGATGCCAAAGCAATTCAATGGGAAAATGCAATCTTTCAACAAATGCGCTGGAGCAAGTGGAAATACATATGCAAAAAGAACCCCTCAGGTGCAGTGTGGGAAAGAGTTACTGTATGTATGGATAGTTGGAAAAAATATTTAGAATTTTGGAGCCTCTTTTAGAAGGACACCTAAAAGAGTCTCTTTCTGGTATATTTCAACTCTGAGGTAAATTTTCTGTACCTTAAGATCTGAAGTGACTTATATTTCTGATTAGAATTAGTAAGTACATACTGTTCTACTTGTTATATTTGGGTTTGGGTTGAAGAACTGTCCCTGTGATACTTAAACAGCTAGCCTTATCTACTCATGTCTATAATAGAGAACATAGAAGATCTCCAACTATATTTTGAAAATGCTTAAACTTTCTCAAGAGACTTGGGTACAGAAAAGGGAAATATGTTGAAGGCACAAGAGAGAAATCCGTTTCATATTTCATCAGGTAGGAATTCAAGATTTAATACATGTAGCTTGTTTAATGGGCTCTTACAGCTTTAGCAATATAAACTTCAAATACTTTGCCAACATTTTTTTTATGACTTAAAAAAAATCTTTATACATGACTGTTGGTATGTTTTTTATTGTGGTACAATGTGAAACAAAATTTACCACTTTAAGTCTTCTCCTACAAGACCCTGGTAAATTCCAGTTTACTTGTGTATATAAATTTGCTTGTTCTAGACATTTCATATCAATGAAATCATACATTCTTCAATTTGTATCTCTCTTATTTCATTTAGCATAATGTCTTTAAGATTCATCATTTTGTAGTGTGTGTCAGACTTTCCCTCCTTTTTATGTCCATAATATTCCATTGTATGTATGAATTCCATTTCATTTATTCATTCATCTGTGGATGGACACTTGAGTTGTTTTCACATTTTGAGCGTTGCAAAGAGTACTGCAATGAAACAGTGATGACCAAGTATCTGTTCAAATTCTTGCCTTTGTTATTTTTGTTACCAAGAATGGAATTTCTGGGTTATATGGTGACAAATAGATTTTTGAAAGCATAAATAAGAATTAAAATATGGAGGTAAGTTTAATGGAAAGAAAAATACCTTACTAATAAATTATTTTTTAAGCCTTGTTTTATGCTTCCTACTTCATGTCACGCATTTAAACATGAAGTTGGGTATATATAGCACCTAACAGTAGTTTTTCTGATTGTCTTCTTTTTGCTTCTTATACCCTTTCTATATGCATTAATAATAGATGATAGCTTTTCTAAGTTGAAAGAATAAAAGGGAACCACAGTTAAGATAGCTTGCAAGTAAGGTGGACACCTCCTGATTTGCCTAGGATTTACCACAGAAATTCCAACGTTCTGAGAAACCTCTTAATCTTAGGAAAAATAGACATAGTAATTTACCCTACTTTTGGGTCTATCAATACCATACACACTTTTACATAGGGCCAATTTTGTTGTTGTTTTTGATGTTTACCATAGTAAATAGAAAACTGTGCTCTTTTCTAAAAATGGGTTCAATTTTTTCATGAATTTGAAGTATGTACTGTGGGGAAAATAACGTGTGAGAATTTTACATTGGAAAAACATTTGGTGATGATGGATTTACTGTCTTAGAGGTGCGTGTGTATAGAATCTCCACATAACACCTAAATCTTGTTTTTCACCAATAATCTCAAAAGAATTTTTAAGTCAAACTTTTCCCCAAAAAAATCTGGTAAGTAGGAAAACTTACTTATTTAATTTTTTTTCTCCTTTCCATCTTTGTCTTTTAAAAGTCAAATGGCTGGGACCTAGGCTGCAGTAAGAATTGTAGGACCAGAACATACTTCACAAGAATGTAATCAGTCATATGGGGGCAGTTGCCTTAGGCAATGTACTGCACTATGCTGAGCTCTCTGTAGGAAAAGAACGGAGGACAGAAAAGTCTCAGGATTTCCAGATGCAATACAGGATTACAATATTTACAGGCCACTGTAAGGGAAATACACAATCTGTGTATATTATATAATGATGCCAGCAATATCTGTGGCAAGTATAAACTGTAATCAAATGCATGTGAAATGTCTGAGGGCTATAAATAACTTCTCAGTGATTTAGATCAGGTTTGTAGACAAATGAGTTATGAAAGCCTATCAGTTTTAAGAGCATTTTGTGTTTTATAATCATAGTTAACACTGTTTTCATAGTTTTGAGTGAATTACACTAATATCTTTTAGGTTGAAATCATGCAATATTAAAAAGTAGAAGTGAATTCAAAGATCATCTTGTCTAAGATGTTAAACTTACTGTAGAAGATAACAAATTAAACAAACACTTAAGTTGCCAACCCTTAACAAATGTTGTGTCTAGCCTTCAATAAAAAAAATAGACTTACAATGAGATAATTCCTGTGTAAATAAAACAATGCTACTTGATAATAGACACAGCAGGATATCAGTATCATGGAAAAGTTCTGCAATGAGACAGAAATATAAGTTTTCAATATTTTTCCCAAAGGGTCACAAATACCAGTGGAAACATAGCAACTGGGTGCTTAGTGTGAATCACAGCACCACAGAGACATTCATGAAAGTAATTCTTCCTGAGTAGTCCACTTAAAAATAATTTTCCAGCCTTACTTATGATTCAGCTTCCTGAGCCTTTTATTTTCTACTAAAAACTCTGATTATAATAGCAAGCCTTTATAAAGAGTCCACTAGAAGCATTATCATTTTTAGTCTTTATGACACTCAGGATATGTATTTTCACTGCCATTAACAGGTAAGAAAACTAGTAATCTGACAAGGTAAATACCTTGCCTTAAATTTGCAGAAGAGACTTGCTAAGATTTTAATATGGACTTGCTTTTCCTTTATGGTATAGCCTTGAAGTTCTACATTAAGAAAAATGTTCTGCAGAAATTTAAATATAAACCTAGATAAATTAAGAACCTGCTATTCACATTATAAAATAACACTTTGCAAACAAAATTTCTTAAATTAGCCAGACCACCAGATGTGGTGGTACACTGCTGTAATCCGAGCACCTGGGAGGCTGAGGCAGGAGAATTCTTACAAGTTTGAGACCAGCATGGGCTACAAAGTGAGCCCAAGGCCAGCCTGAACTTCATAGCGAGGCCCTGTCTCAAAAAAAAAAAAAAATTTGTCTAGATTTCTTTAAATTAGTTTCCTTGGCCCATTTTGTTTATTGGTAACTAGTTACTTGATGGAGAATCTAAGGAACCACTACCAAATACCAGTCAAGGAGGTTAAATAATTTTTAAAATTTAAAACAAACCACTAGGAAAGTACAACTAAATATTTTCATTTTTTTCAAAAAATACATGTGTCCTAAAAGTGGGTGTTTGTGCTAGATTTTCTTTCCAGGTAAGAGATGAATTTTACAAATCCTGCATTGAAAAGAAACCTGTCTGATGCTGCTAAGAGATTCATTGAGCTGAATTTAAAACTGGAGACAAGATTCTTGTTTAGGGAAATGGGTAAATAGTTTATCCTATGTGCTGTAAATAAAGAGAAATTGCTAAAACCCAATAAAAAATGTTACAATAGTCTATCAGTATCTTTAAGCTTAAAGATCCCTTAACTTCCTTTAAAACTATTTCTATTTTAGATAACACATAGAGTACTGAAGTAGAACTCAAGAGGCATACTGATTAGAACCATAGAAAGTGATGTAACGTACAATGAGAATAAGGAATTAGTGGAGAAGATGTGACAGAGTCCACAGAAGCATATTTTGAGTAAACAAAAATTAGGTTTCTCAAAGAGATTGCTACAGAATGAGAAAGTGACAAGAAGAGATGAAAAGGATGTGAAGGTAAATTAAAAAATAAGCTTCTGCTTTAATAAGTCCCTATGATTATATAACAAGACATTTGCATGATTAAAAACACCCAACCACTGTGACACTATACTGATTCAGAAAGAGCAGCTCTTCCTGAATACTCCATTTAAAACAATTTTCCAGCTTTACTTCTTCAGCTTCATCAGTCTCTCATTTTGTATTGTGTCATTGCATTTTAAATCTAAGCATTTGATTTTATCATCATATTTATCTTAAGTACATCTCCTCTCTCATGTTTTATAGACTTCCCCACATTTTGATTACTCTGTCTCTACAAGATACTTCCCTAAGTTTTTTTTTATATAACAATTACAACAATAGTAGCATGAGTTATTCATGGGATTCATTTTTTGTTAGAATGTGCCAAATGTTCTATATGATTCATTTTTATTTAATCCTCAAACAACTTGATGAGGAAACTTAGGTTTAGAGATATTTGATTTGTGCAGGTTACACAGATCTAGGTGATAAAGTCAGAATTATAAGACAAGGTTCTGCCTGACTTATCTTTGATCTTAACCACTTCATAGCACCTGCTGTCCCTGTAAGATTTAAGGCTGTGGCATACACCTGAAACCATGAGATTTGGTTGGAGAAGGCAAACTCCCTCAATGAGATTTTAGACTCTGTCATGTGATAATTGTGCAGTAACTATTTGGTTCTTTTATCTTCTTATATATAATTTTAAACTTCTGATTATTCTCAGATCTTTGAAAAAGTAGGTATACAGCTATTATTTTAATCTCAAAGTTAGGTAAAAAGAGAGAGAGAAACAGAAAGAGAGAGAGACAGAGACACACACACACACACACAGAGAGAGAGAGAGAGAGAGAGAGAGAGAGAGAGAGAGAGAGAGAGGGAGAGAGAGAGAACTAGTCAAAGGTGAAACGACTTGCCAAAGGAATGGAAATAGATGGTATTGTGCAATCTCTTTTGGACTAGGCTCTGCGTGAGAGAGAAAAGCAAGCCATATGGAGTAATTGCCCTCATTCTGGGGTTTCTGGTCTGATAGGATTCAAAGCTAGAACTTTTAGTGTGTCCTCCCTTCCAACACTATTTTTCTCCACCATTAATCTTTACTTCTGCAGATAGGTGTTATCACATTTATTTTAGAGTATTTTGGGATTATCCTTGGAAAGTTACTGTGTAAAACCTGTATGGAGTAGTAAAGTGAGGTTCATGTTTCTGTAGTGGATGGAAAGAAAAGTAACAAAACAACTCATTATGTTAGACAACTCATTATGTTAGATGTGATTTTAATTCTCCTTAAAAAAATAAAGCAATGATAGTTTGGCTGCTGTTTGACAGCACCCACATTTGATTTGATGAGATGTATGCTCCTATTTGAGATGTGTCCAAAAAAGGGCAGACAGATGGAAGGCTTTTACAAGAGGGGGAAAAATTCTGGTTAGCATGAGCCTGGAATTCTTAATTTGCTTTTAATTTTTTTCTTGTAAAAAGCAATAAATAGGTCTTAACAGATGGGCTAAAATTTGAGTTGAAAGCATCGTTTGAAAAATTACAAGCAATGAGTGTGTTATACAGATGTACAGAGTTCAAATATATGGAAATCACAGCAAACCAATGCAGGGCAAGGATAGAGACACAAAACTTTCTAAGAAAGGAGGTTTAGAGAAATAAGTATAGACTCAGAGTTATAAAACAATCAGTTGTAACACTCCAGCATAGTTTTTCAAATTATGAGTCATGACCCATTAATAGGTAATGAAATCAATTTAATCACTTGTGACTAGAATTTGGGAAAAAAAAGTGGTAGTAGTGGTAGTGAAGGTGGGGAGAGAAAGTGAAATATTCAGAGTGTTACATGTATGGTAAGAATAATTGCTGTTTCATGGTGGTTTGTTTCCATTACACAGTGTATACTGCGTCATGATGTATTTCTTAATGTATGTATCAACCTGACTCTATTCATGAATAACCACACTTTATCATGTTGTATTAACACTTGAGTTGTGCTTCTAAATATGTCAAATACAGTGAAGGAAATTCTTGTTGGCTTGAGCATGGGTGGTTGGGGTGGTCTGTGCCAATGTCCTACTTGCCAGATGTCTCTGGCAAGGCTGCCTGAGGCAGACTCAGGAGGATTATAACTGTTGGCATTAGATGAATATTTGGAAAGCAGGTGATTATTTGTCTTTGTTTCATGGACCCAACTCACAGCGATACTATTTTCAGATATAAGAAGCTGGTATAATTAGTCATGTGATAAGATCAAAAGACCTAGAAGAAAAGTGGTAAAGAACAGTTTGTTTCCTTATAAATAATTCTTAAAGAAAATAATAACAGTAGTCTAGCATTTACTGAATAGTTACTATATACTACTACTATGTTAAAAATTTTACATGAATTATCTTGCAACTATCTTCACAGACAGGCAGAAATGCAGACTCAGAGATACAGGATAATTTGCAAGACATTCTCAACAATTAGAGGTGGGACCAGAACTTAAAGTTAGTATTACTACCAAAGTCTGAATTTTTCCTAATTCTTTATACTGCTTTGGTTCAATTTATGTCATCCATGCCTAAACTTAAAATTGTTTTGTCTCCCTAGGATAGAGAAGAATTTAGCTCTATAAATTATTCCTGAATCTCTTTTATTCTGCCATTCTCCACATGTAATCCACCAGTTCTCTGCTTAAAATTTGGGATATGCCGTATCCATAGACTTCTCCCCATTTCCTTCATTTTGACCCTAATCCAAGCCATTACTCTCTCTCCACTATAGGCTGCAGAATGCTCTTCTAACTGTTCTCTTGACTTTCATTCATGCTGCCCTGCAATTAGTTCTTCATGCTATAGCCAAAGGAAGCTTTTAAAAATGCAAATCAAAATCATCACTCTTCTTCCTAAAACCCTGCACTGATTTTCCTTTGGATTTGAAATAAAATCTAAATCCCTTATCATATGAGGATTACATATGCTAACCCTAGTCGCTTTCTCCAGCTTCATCCCACGCACCGGCACCAGGGGATCAAACTCACAACCTCGCGCCTGCCAGACAAGCGCTTAAGCCACTGAGCCAAACTTCCAGCCCTAGTTTTTTGAGGAAGGGTCGCACTATGTAGTTCAGGCCGGCCTTGTGCTCGCGTTGCAGCCCAAGCCAGTCTCGAACTCACAATGCTCCGCCTACCTCAGCCTCCCAAGTGCTAGGATTAAAGGCATGCGCCACCACACCCGGTTCCAGCTCCAGCTTTATCTTCTGCTGTCCTTGAAGGACTGACTTGGCTCAGCCTCAGGCCCTTGAATCTTCTCTTTCCCTGGGAAGTGCTTTGCCTAGATTTTAGCAAGGTTGACTTCTCCCACACAAGATTCTCAGGTGTTGTGTAGATAAGGCTGTGCTCTCTGACTCACCCTCTTTATGATACTAGATACCCTCTCACAATTCTTACACCCATTGCCTCAGATTTACCGTTTTGTAGCACTTACATGATCTAAAACTACTTATTTGCTCGTTTATGTTTTATCGCCTCCTCAAGCACCAAAGCACTGTGACCTTGGCTATATCTCTAGCCTTGAAAACATTACCAACCTGACAACAGAATGAACTAAAAATACCTTCAATGAATGAATGATTGATTTTGTTTCAAGGTTTTTCAAAGTTAAGTATTGTGGAATGATTACAAGTGCAACACTTCATATGTTTAACATTTTTGTACTGGGAACATTTAGAATATTTCATAATTCTAAAATATATAATTCCTTAATAATAACTATAGTCACAATAGTGCACAGTAGATCTTAATAACATTCCTCCTGTTTAACCGAAACTTCATGTCTTCACTTTGACCGCCCCAGTCTCTGATAATCTCCATTTTATGCTGTATTTCTATAGATTTGGCTTCTTTGAAGCTCATGTAGTATTGGTTTTCCTGTGCTTGACTATTTCACTAAGTATGATGCACTCCTCCTTCTCCTTTTTCTTCCTCCCTTCTCCTTCTATTCCTCTTTCTTTCCCTCTTCTTCCTTCTCTTTCCCTCCCGCTCCTTCTCTTCTCTGTTTCTCCTTCTCCTCCTTCTCCTCTTCCTCTCTTCCTTCTCCCCTACTTCTCTCCCCTTCCTGACTGCCATTAGGTGAGTGGTTTTGCTATACCACATGCTCCCAGCCCTGATGTTCTGCCTTCAAACTGGCTCAAAATTTTGGGACCAAGTGACCATGGAATGAAACTTTTGAAACTGTGAGCAAAAATAATTCTTTCTTCCTTTGAAAATCTTTTCCTCAGGTATTTTGTCACAGTAATGGAAAACTAACCCATTTGCCGACAGACATTTAGATTGATTCCATAACTTGCCAAAAGCTCACACTTTCAGGGTGTCAAAACTACACAAACTATGAATAGCATGATCCTTGTTCTCCTTGTTCCACTATTTGGATGTGACATTTTGAAACTACTGTCCTCATTGGACTTCAAATCACAGAGCGCCCGTGGTATGGTTTCCGTAGTTACTGCCGTATTTATTTTCCCTTCTTCACAAGATATGTTGCCATGACCTTGACAGCTTCAAAATGCTCATAATTTAATGACATAAAACCAGAATTCTGTGACCTTCCTGAATTTTTTCCCTTCATCTGTAAAGATAAAAAATAAATCTACCTAGTCGGAATGTTTCATGGCTTAAATAAGAAAGTGTATATAAAAAACAAATATTTGCTATTGTGATTACTAGTCTCTTCAGGAACTTTGGAGGAATAAGAAATGAACATGGATGTGCTTTTCGTTCATTTGAACCTTTGGACAATGCCTCAGTCTCCATATTATTCATCAGACATCAGGACATCATTCTTAAGGCTCTATTTTCCTTTACCCCCACATCCAATCACCTTGCAGTTTCTATTAATACTTCCTTTTCTCTATAAAGTGGGGGTAACCCCATTTTCAATCTCGTTATGATTTGAAGTCTGATGTGATGCCTAAGAACTTGATTGGATGAACTGACATGCCTAGAGTACAGAGACCTTTGTAAAATATTAGTTTCCTTCCTTATCCTGTGGAAAATTCATCAGTATCTTTCCCCAGGACACCCCTGCCTTTTGTGCCATGCACAGTATTCTGCACTGTATAGAGCAGGGCATTTTCTTGGACTTGTCAACTCTAAGTTGTTACTACACTCTGGCATTGATGCAGAGTGAAGGAGCACATTCACCTATGATTTCCCCTTGCCTTCCTCATATGATTGAAATAGTTGCTGAAACTTCATAGGATTCTACCAGCCATATCAGTATTCCACCTTGCACCTAAGGCCTAACTGGCTGAAGTAATCATGTACTTTCACCAAACCAGGCTCATGGGCCTGGAGTTTTCCTTTATAAGGAAAAGAACTTAGACTTTTCCACTGGTTTACCATGTACTTTTGCTGGCAATAAACCACCTTACTTTATTATAATTTTTTTTAAATAAACCTCATTTCCATTCTTCCTTCCTTCCTTATCTAATTATTTACCAGCTGGACTACTGCAATGGCCACCAGGTGGTTTTCCTACCTTTTATCTCAGACCCCTCCAATCTAACTTGCTATTATTGTTATTATCTCATCCCCTCAGGGCCATCTCCTGACTTTCACTATGACAATTAAGTAGTCTGGGAAACAAATTAAAGTCAGAGCCATAGAGCTGGTTCCTCCTTTCCTTATCCATCGCAAAGGAGCTAGTCTAAGTGTGTTAACTGTAGACCAAATAAGAGGGTACTTCCCCAGCAGACCAATTCCAGTTCTGCCTGTGTACTAATGAACTGCTGGTTAACTTGGACAGCTCACATCATGTCTCTGAGCCTTAGTGAACTCATCTAAAATAATGACAATAATTGTGATCAAAATTTCTCTTAAGCTTACTATGTGCTAGATGCTTTAAGAGCTTTACGCACATCTACTTTGCTTTGTTATAGCCATTTGTGGCAAATTCTACTGTTGTCTGCATTTTACACATTAGGAAAACAAGGCACAGAAAGGTTAAGGAATTGATCCAAAGGCATGCAACTCAGAAAGTGGTGGGACCATGATTCAAACCCAGGCTTCACAGTCTGCACTTGGATGCTGTAAAAAAGGTTGAGCATCTGGGGTCTCTCTAGCTCTAAAAAATCTTCAGAGGAAGGGGATTCTATCCTTCCTTTCTAAAAACCCTTGCTAGGGAAGGCTGCTGATTCCCCTGACAAACAACAAAGGGTAAGAACAGAATTATGCTAAGGTGTGACACTGCAGCCGGTACAGTTCATCCTCAGGCCGGGAACACTGTCTAAATATAGAAGCTCTCTTACCATTGGAAGGTCTGAATAAACTGGGTTAGTTGCTGGGCAAGGTGCTAGAGGCAGAGCAAGCAGAAAGGTGTGCCAGCTGCGCAATAGCGCTGCATAACAATGTAGGACACGATTCCTCCCTGAGCTTGGCCCTGCTTGCATCGCCGCTTTCATTGCACGTCCTTTAGAGGGATTATATAACGCTGATTAAGGCAGATTACTTTATGAATCAATCTGCCTCTTAGAGAAACAAGGGCATTTTGCCAAAGCCTTTTCCACCAAGATGACAATTTCATGCCTTTAGGTTGATTGACTTCTATTTGTTTTCAGTTGTGGGGAAAACTCGGATATAAGTATGATCCATGCATAGCAAGACTGTCTTTGGACATGCATACCTTCCAACAGTGTTAATCTTAACATTGACTTAATCTTGGGAAGATGTTTCCAGCCTCTTTAGATATGGTCATGTGTTGTGTTGTATCCCCCAAAAGATATATAAGTCCTAAACTTTGAAACCTGTGAAGAGTGACTTTATTTGAAAATAGGGTTTTTGCAAATCAAGTTATGAAAAGATTGTACTGGATTAGGATGTGCCCTAATTCAATAATTGTCCTTATAACAAGAGTCAACTTGAGTGCAAATCCACTGGTGCCTGGGGAGAAGGCCACCTAAGGACAGAGGCAGAGATGGAGTGATGCCTCTACAAGTCAAGGAATGCTGAGGATTGTGAGTAAACCATCGAAGTTAGAAAAAGGTATGACAAAGTTCTTCCCTAGAACTTTTAGAGAGACAGCAGAACCCTGCTGACACCTTGATTTCAGATTCTGAATCTCCTGAAGTGAGGGAGAAGTGATGATGCAGAGGCTGAGGGAAGATGTTGTTTCAAAACTTATTACACAGGAGACAGAGGGACAATTGCTAAAGCAATAAACTCAGGTCACATTCTGCTGACTGCTGGATTTTGGTGAAGACTAAGTTCTTATTGTTTAGTATGGCAATTTGGGGGTGATTAATAAGTAACCTTGACCACAGTAGTTTAGGTATAGGTGGAAAAAAATTCTGGAGGTGTAGATTCAAAACAAAATGGTAGGAGGCAGAATTCAAATCCTTTGAAGAATTTTTTTTTTGTCTCTGCAAATGGAACAGAAAAATTGTGTGGTAGCTGCAGGGTAATTTGATGTCAAGGGAGAGGGAAGTTTGTTTGTTTGTTTACTTATTAGGAGAGGAAATACTAAAGCACAAAAGAAGAAAATTATGTGTGGGACAGAATGGAAAATTGCTGCGAAAGTGTCCTTGAGTCAGCGAAGGACATGAGATCGAGGGAACAAGGGGAGGGTAAACTTTACTAAGGAGCAGAGTGGATTCATTGTCACAGGAGGAGAGGCAGAATATATGAGACAGGTACTGGTATGTTGTTTGTTATACAAGTGAGAGCTCATGGGATTTTGCTCTGATTGCCATTTTCTCCATTTTCTCAGCAGTGTGGGAAGCAAGGTCATCAGCTAAGAGTGAGGAGGGGGAAGAGGTGTGACATTTAGCAGAGTGAGACAGTAAATGTACTATAAGAAATGCAGTAGAATTTCCAGGCAGCATTGTGTAAAAAACTATAAGAGATTATTTTAGTGAACAGAAACAGACTGGGAAATTCCATAATTTTTGACAGTTCCCAACCATGGAAACTATATGGCAGGCGTTGGGGTACAAAGAAAAGTTCTGACCTCTGAGAGTTTAAAATCAAGTGTAAGCAACAAATAATAAACACATGAAAGGTTCAAATCATAATTTAAGACAATAGAAGAGATATATGTGACAAGAAAGCATATAAAACTGCTGAATATGTTTAAAGAGTTCAGAAGAAGGAGAGAAGTGATCTAGAAGTGAAATGATGGTTGAGCCTGTTAGAAAAGATAAATTCAGAGATGGACAAGTGAGGATAAACAACGCAATAAAAACCAAGTCCAAAGCCTGGAATGAAAGCCTAATGATATATTATCCCCAAGCAGGATTGCCAGATTAAAACACAAGACACCCAGTTAAGTTTGAATTTCAGATAAACAACAAATAAATTGTAGTACGAATATGTCCTGTGTATACTTATCTGAAGTCAAATTTAACTGAGTGTCCTATAGTTTTATTTGCTGAATCTGGCACCCATACCACCAAAATTAAATGTAAATTAGAAGAATGAAAGCAATTTTCAGTGGTGGTACACACGTCATTAAAACCATGGAAATGAAGTTTTGTCACCACTGGTGGTATTTGATAAAGTCATGAATGCAGAAGCCCAAGCAGTAGATATGGATCACTCAGTGAGGAAGGAGAGAAAGGCATAGTGTGAGGTCAAATGAAGGGATGGATCTGAGGCTTTGGGCTCACAGTCACTGTGACATTGTATGCATTTAGATGTGTGAACAACAAACACCTCAACTTTAAGAAGTTCTGTAAAGGCCACCATTTGGCTGAACAATGAGGTCACAGTTTAGCTAGATTTATTTTTTATTTCTTGTTTTTTAAAACAGGGTCTCACTGTAAGTTTAGGCTGTCCTTCAACTCACTATGAAGCCCAGTCTCATCTCAAATTCCTGATGATCCTCCTGAATGTTAGGATTACAGGTTTGTACCACCATACCTGGAAAGTTGGCTTTATAATGTAGGGCTGAAGTATTCTCTGTTGAGGAGAAAGACAAGGAAAGAATACACATTATTGTAAGTGAAATATAATAGAAAAAAAGGGACAGAAATCCTACCATTCTCACAATGTTACTTTTATTCAATAGTAGACCAAATTCGGATACCCTTAGAATGAAATCAGATTATGAATTTCTGATCGCAAATCACTTAAAGAACACATTCTTTTGCCTAACTCATTCTTTTTCCTTCAACTGGGTAGATAGATGTGTCGAAGAGATTCCCATAGACCAAGCACTACTGTGAAAAAGGCAATGGCAGAACTTTTCCTGCTTATCAGCTAGAGTTAAGGGACCTTGTCACTAGGGATGGCATGTCCAAGGGCTGTGAACTCAGGGGTGACATGTTCTTCTCTAGAAATATTTTATCCTTAGGGGCTTCAAAGTCCTATAGTATCATTATAGAATATTTATTGCTGATATGCCTGCTCCCAGTAGGAAAAGGTAACAGCTTTTGGAAGGAATTTTTAAGAACGAGGGTTAACACAGAGACCTTTGAAAATAACTGCTAATAGATTAAGGTCAGGGATAGCTCAGTGCTCGCAGGTCTTAAAAATATTGTCACCTATCTTTCTCCCCAAATGGAGTGTTCATCTTGCCAGTTTGTATAGTTAATTAGATTGTTAACTCTATTTATAGCAGCAAACACTTCATGGGTGTGCAGGAAATGCTGATTATTAATCAGGGCCCTCTACTGACTCAGGGTGGAATAAGATGTAATTATTCAAATCAGATTTAGGCCAATGTCCAGTGACCTCACAGGCATCATTCTGATTTTGCAAGCAATAGTCCCCATAAGCTGGAAGACAGAGATTCCAGTTTGGGGGAGCCTTAGGTTGAAGAGTGATGTTGAGTTTAGGCATCTGTTGTTGTCCTTAACAGAACTGTACCGTCTTCTATAAATGTACTCGTGCACCTGCCAGCTCATGACTCAAAATCAGCATTACTGAGTAAATCATTATACAAAGTAGTTATGGATGTAGAATTTTAACAGCAAATCAATGAAAGTTAATTTTCATGGATGCTATTAGGGAGAATGTTCACCAATCCCATCTCCTATCATATATCACATTGCTTTATACTTAGGGAGAAAAGCGAAAATCTTGTGTAGGTGAGTTTAACAAAATACAGGCAGTGGAACAGCTTAATTCTATTTGTCTAGATTTGGCCAAGTACTTTCCCAACAGTGGCTCATTTAGGTGTTTAGGTGTTTAGTGTAGAGAGGGATACTTTTATTTTGTTCAAAGTATAAGTAATCATTTCAAGCAATCAAAGAAAACAGCTTAATTCTATTTGTCTAGATTTGGAACAGCTTAATTCTATTTGTCTAGATTTGGCCAAGTACTTTCCCAACAGTGGCTCATTTAGGTGTTTAGTGTGGAATAAGGATGCCCTCACGATGCGATGGGCAGAGGAGGAAACCTCAAGGAATTCTTAGGGCAGTTTGCAGCTGCCCTGATAGCGCACTTACTTCAAACACTGATGATGGTGTCTCCTCTGTGCTCGATGCCCCTTGGATAGCAAATATGTTACTCTGGGCTTCTGCTATGTTTAAGTCTTGAAGATTTTCAAGAAGGAATATGCTGATCAAGTGATAGTGACCTTTCTTTTTCTTTGGTAGAATCAAGTCTTTGGCGCATAAGTTTCACCCGCATTTGAGGTTCTGAGAAACCTAGAGTGCTTGTAACTTTTTGGTAGGACGTGGAGGGGAACACATGCTTTACCTGATGTTTGTCTTAGAGAGGGATACTTTTATTTTGTTCAAAGTATAAGTAATCATTTCAAGCAATCAAAGAAAAATGGAGGTTCTATGAAGTAGGCACAGTGCAGTGGTATCTGTCCAGGGTCAGGAAGTTAAACTGGAATTTTGAAAGATGCATGCTAGGACTTGGAGAGCTTCATAGACCTCAAAATGTTAGTCTCTCTGCTGTTTTCTTAAGTATCTCCTGTCTGGCAGACTAACTTTCCATGCTTAACTTGTGTTGGCTTATCATGGATGCCTCTGTTTTTGCACATTAAGATGTTCATATTCTGGATTCCATGACTTCTTCAATCCTTTTGCTTTTAAAAATATATATATTGCATTTAAAAAATTGAGGTATATGTCATGTAAAGCCCATCATTTTGTAGGGGTCTTTAATGTATTCATTATATTGTCCAACCTTCACCACTATCTAATTCTGGAATATTTCCATCAACCCAAAAAGGAATTCCATACCTATTAGCAGCTCTTTCCCATTATCCCCTACCCCTATATCTTGTGCAGCCACTAGTTTACTTCCTTTCTCTATGGATTTGCCTATTCTGTACATTTCATATAAACGGCATAACATAATATATAACCTTTTGTGTCTCACTTCTTTCACTCAGCATGTTTTCAAGGTTCATCCTCAGTGCAGCATGAGCAGTAATTCATTAGTTTTTATGACTAAATGATATTCAATTTATGGACATAACACAAATGGTTTGTCTGTCCATCAGCCAATGGACATTTGTGTATTTCCACTTTTTGACTATTAACAATAGTGTTATTATGAACTTTTTAAAACATTCATTTATTCATGATTGACATATAACAAATAACATGTTTATGGGTACCATATGATGTTTTGATATGTGTATACATTATGTAATCTTAAATAAAGCTGATTATCATATCCATCTCCTCATACACTTAGCATCTTTCTGATGAGTACATTTAAAAATTCACCATATTAGCAATTTTAGTTACTAATATTAGCAACTTTATTATTAGTTATAGTCAATCACAATGTTGTATAACAGATTTTTAGAATTTATTTTTCATAGCTTAAACTTCTTATACTTTAACCAGTATTGCCCCATCCCTATCTGATCTCTCCTCCCCAGCTCTTTGTAATCGCCATTCCATTTGCTTGTATGGGTTTAGTTTTTTAAAAATGAGATTTCACATATAAGTAAGACCTCACAGTGTATTGCTATTCCTGGTTTATTTCATCCATGTTTTTGCAAATGACAGAATTTCCTTTTTAATGGAAAAGTAGTATTCCACTAGGTATATATGCTACATTTCTAAAAATCCATATCTGTTGATGAACACTTAGGTTGTTTTCAAATCCTGGGAATTGCAAATAATGCTGCAGTGAAGACAAGAGTGAAGACATCTCTTTGAAATAGTGATTTCCATCCTTTGGATATATACCTAGTAATGGGACTGCTGTATCATATGGTAATTTTATTTCTAGTTTTTGGGAAACTTCTATACTACTTTCCAAAGTGATTCTATTAATTTACTACTAACAGTATATAAGGGCTCCCTTTTCTCCACAGCCTTAACTATTACTCATCCTTTATATAATAGCTAATCTAACATGAGGTGATATCTCATTGCAGTATTGTTTTGCCAATCCCTGATGATTAGAGATCTGAAACACTTCTTCAGATACCTATTAGCCTTTTATATGTATTCTTTTGAGCAATATTCATTCCTGCTTCTTATTATTTTTAATGTGTGACATTGTTTTTGTTTGTTTGCATACACTGAATCATCCTTATATCCCAGAGATAAATGCCATTTGATCACAATGAAAGCTCATTTTGATATGTTGTTGAATTCAGTTTGCTAGCATTTTTTTCTTTATCATGCTGAAGATTGAACCCAGGGCCTTGTTCATGCTAGGCAAATGCTCTGCCACTGAGTTACACCCCTGGTCCTTTATTTTCTTCTTTTGAGATAGAGTCTCACTAGGTTGTCCAGGCTTAATCTCAAACTTGGATCCTCCTGCCTTAGCCTAATAGGTAGTTGGAAATTACAGGCATGTACCACCACACTTGGCATCAGTTTGTCAGTAATTTTTGTTGATTTTATGTCTATGTTCATCGGTGATATTGGTGTGTAATTTTCTTTTTTTGTAGCATTCTTATTTGGCTTTGTATCACATATGATATAAACTCTGTATACAAGTTTTGGTGGAAGCATATCTCTTTGACATACACTTAGGAATGGAATTTCTGGGTCCTATGCTAATGCTATAATCAACTTATTCAGAACTGCCATATTGTTTCCATAGTAGCTGTGCTTTTTTAACCTTCCTGCCAGCAATATATGAGGTCCATTGGTACTTATTTCCACACTTCCGGCAGACAGAATCTGGTTACCTCTTGGCAATCATAGAATGGGGGCCTTTTTCCAGTAAGTTAGGTACTGTGTTCATCTTGGGATGGGGGTGAGCAGTGAGGGATGGATGCAAAGATCCATCATATAGCAGCTTGCAGAGAAGAAAGGATGGTCTATGTATTTTGTATTTCTTTCTTCCTGTCAAACTGCTCCCTTGTCCCCAACATGCCACCTTTTGAGTAATTCAGAATCACGGAGTGGTCAGTTGATGGCAATTTATCATTTTCAAATTGAGACAATCCTTAACTTTTCTTTAGGACAAGGCAGAAAACTCTCTAGTGGTGAATGAAAAGTAACTTGTTCACGCCGAATAAATATTTCTTATTCCAACCTGTGAGGCAAATGAAAATTCCATCCGAACTTGGACCTGTTAACTGACATGTGTCAGCTCATAAAGTGAGTTGATGACCATCCTGGAATTAGCATTGGGAGCCTCACTGCTACTGACTGGAGTCTCAGGCCACTTGTTGAATGGAACCTTAATTATACACTTTCTTTGTTATTTTAGGATACAAATTCCCAGTCCTTATTCATTTCTTTGTGAAATTTGTAGATAAAACCTCACTTGCACTTTCTGAAATGAATTGCTTTATAAAAATCCCAGAATGGAGTGAAGCACATCTGTTTGCTCTTCTACATTAACTTATTTATTGCAGTAAAGCCCCAGACAGTCCTCAGAGAGATGCAGTTATAGGAAGGAAAACTGATTATGAGGGAAAGATTGTAGGGTCATTGAGATTTATTTCCCCTATATGCAAAGTCTGCTCTGTAATGTGTGTAATAGCCTGCAATCACCTTGCCATAAAGCACTGTTCACATCTGAGAAGCTAATCATGCAGTCTGCACATGAGGGGAATAGTAAGCAAAGGATTCCCACTACAGAAGGTTTAGCCATCAGGAGCTTAAGATATTGCAATGGAAATGAGGCTGGTTGCACAGCATTTTAACTGAGAATTAGTCTGAAACTTGAATTCTAGCATTAAGACTCTCAAATATTATTGATTTGGATACAAGTGTGTAGAAAGATTTAACGTTTACCTTGTTTTCTGTGAAAGTCATGATAAATGTACATAAAATAACCTAAACCAGGGTTAGACACTGTGTCTGTATGTATGATAGGGAAGGATTAAGTTATATAGATATAGATATAGATATATAGATATATATAGAAATAGATATATAATCATAGTAGGAATGCTTAGATTATGTTATTTACCCCATATTATTTTTGGTAATTTTGATTTATTTGATATTATTCACAATAATTCACAATCCTTCAAAGTTAGGAAGGCCGAGTTCCTATAGAGTGGTGATTTTAGGCTAGTCTGCTTCTAAGTTTATGGATTTCAGTCTGTATTTCTTCTCCTCTACTCCTGTTTCAGGAGGGCCTCCAGACATAATAGGTGACACTGATGGATGGTTCTTACCTGGATCTTTATTGAAACCTCACGTTGTACACCAAAAGGGTAAGATAGTTGATGCCTCAGTCAGGGGTAGACAGCTAACAGGTCAATAGAAACTCAACCTGAAATTGCTGTCACAGCAGCTTGGTATAGCTTTTGGCTTTGATGTACAGCTACACTGCTTTGTAATTCAGCAAATGCAATGCTTAGCGACTGCTCCATTAGGTGCTGCTGCAACCAGAAGTCAGGTGATCTGGAGCCCAGCTCCAGCTAGAGCTCTGTGACCTCAGAAAGATTTATCAGTGTCTCTGAGATTATTTTTTTCATCTGCCAGAGCAGTGGCATTGGTATTAGACTTTACTAATCATAATTGCCTAGGAGAACGCATGTGAAAATACTTTGAGGACGATAAAGTATTGGCAATATAAAAAAGCTAGACAGGTCACAGTTCCCTCAGGGGTTTCTTCTTTTAGGGTACGGAAAGTGGGATGAGAGAACTAATGTACTTCTGAAGCAGGAATCACGTATTTGAACTCATTTAACCCATTAGTGATATTATTCCCATTTTATAGATGACTTAACTGAGGTTCAGAGAAGAGAAGCAATTTTCTCAAAGCTTCTTTGTTGGTTGGAATTTTGCAGAGAAAGTTGTCTGACTCTAAAGCTGTCTGATTCTAAAGCTCTATCTACGGTGAGTGATTCCTACCCCATTGTTCAACCCAATATTTTCTAGAGGAGTAATCCACCACCTCTCCCTCACTTCTGCTACTTAACTATTACGTGATCTTGGCTAGAGGAACCCCTTTGACCCTGGCTTCTCCTCTGTAAAAGCACAAAATCAATAGCACTCTTTGACAGGTTCATGTGAGGATTAAATGAGTTAATCTGTACGCAGTTCCTGGTCAGGCATGGGCACAGAAAAGATGCCCCATGTCTCCTGGCATCCAGGTCTTCTGCCTCATCCAGCTACCGACTTGCCAGCGCTCCCTTAGTTCAACCTGTGCTTCAAGCCTTCCTTTCTCCCTTCAGCAAGAAGAATGAGAAAATGTCACTGCACATTATCTTCCCATTTTTACTGACATTAAAATATTTTTGAGAAATACCCTTAAATATCTGCTAAGCGAGGCACCTAAGCAAGTTCTCTGGGGGCAGAATTACTCCTCAGTGGAGGGGAAGAAAGTGCTTTGAGCTGATGCTCAGTGACAGGTGACCCAGGGCAGGAATTTCTGACATCCTTAGTCATTGGGTCTGCATTTCCTTCATAGCTGAAAACCATGGCACTATTATTTTTTCTAGTGCCCACTAGTAATCACATTTAGAGATGTTAATTAACAAGTGAGATGTTAATAAAGTTTGTGAAATGATTATTTCACTTTAAGATGGTGATTTACATCCGTGCACTTAAATTCCCTTCCTTCCGCTTGCTTCATTTGAAATGGCCAAAGAAATATCTAGGGCCTCTACAGCAGAGTGAAGGACTAGAAATTTATGACACCACTAGACCAGAAACTTTATGAACTAGCGATTTAGGGTTCTGTTGCATACTAGTGAGCAATACTTATTTTATGATTTTTTTGGGTTTATTTTTTATTAGTACACGTTTGGGGTACATGGTGAGTACATTTACCGAGGGAAGCTGGTATGTGTACATAATACCTCTTAGCTCTCTTTTTGTCCCCTGTACCTCCTATCCCTCCCAACTACCTCCGTCTCTTGATCCCCTTCCCACCAGTAAAAGCTCTATTTCCATTTTTTCTTTTAATTTTTATCCCCTTTCCCTTTCCTCTCTCCCCTCCTGCCATCTCTTGTTTCCCTTCTCAGGCAAAATAGATCTCCCTGCTACCTATATCTTTTATTTTGCTCTTTATTATATTTTGGGTTTCTCATATAAGAGAAATTACTCAACATTTAAGCTTGCATGTCTGATTTTTTATTTATTCACTTACTATGGTCTCAAATCACATCCATTTACCTACAAATGCCTCAAGTTTATCCTTTATAGCAGGGTAGTACTTCATTATGTATAAATACCACCTTTTCTTATCTATTCATCTATTGATGGGCATAGAAGACACAAGATTTACCTATTATAAATTGTAGTTCTGTAAACATGGTTATGCATGTAACACTGCAATATGATGCCTCTAACGTTTTTGGGAAGATATCTAGAAGGGGAATAGCGGGTCCAAATGGAATTTTTAATTTTAGTGTTGGGAGAAATCTCCATGCTGATTTCCATAGTGGTTTTACTAGTTTACATTCACAATAATGACATAGAAGGGTTCCTTTTCTCCAACAACCTTGCCAGCCTTTGTTATTATTTAATTTCCTGATGATAGCCATTCTTTGTGGAGTAAGATGAAATCTCAGTGATGTTTTGATTTGAATTTATCTTATGGCCAGAGAAGTTGAAATTTTTTTATGTATTATTGGCTATTTATATTTTTTTGAGAAGTGTCTATTCATTTTGATTGCCCATTTTTGATTGGGTATTTTATTTTGGGAGTCTATATTTTTTCTTGCTAAATATGAGTCCTCTGTCTGAGGAATAGCTGTAAGTTGTCTCTTCACTCTATTGGTTGTTTTCTTTGCTATGCAGAAACTTTATAACTTGATATGATCCCATTTGCTGATTTGTACTGTTTTTTGAACAACTTGGGTTCTGTTCAGAAAGTTCTTAGTTACACCTATGTTTTCAAGAGTTTTACCTATTTTATCTTCTAGCAGAGTGTTTCTGTTTTAATATTTGGATCTTTAATCCATTTTTATCTTAAAGTACATGAGATATATGGGTCTAGATTTAATTTTCTGCATCTGGATATCCAATATCACCATCACCGTGTACTAAAGGGACTGTCTTTCCTCTAGGATAAGTTTTTGGATGCTGGTCAAGGATCAGATGATTGAAGGTGTCTGGGGTTATTTCTGCGTCCTCTATTCTGTTGGTCCACATGTCTGTTTTTGCCAGTACTGTGCTGTTTTTATCACTTTAACTTTGTAGTATAACTTCAAATTTGGAATTATGATGCCTCTTGCTGTGCTTTTGTTGTCCAGGATTGCTTGTGCAATTCTGGATTTCTTCTGATTCTTTAAGAACATTAGGATTATTTTCTCTAGATTTGTGAGGAATGTTGTTGTTATTTAATTGGGATTGTGTTAAATCTAATATGAGTTTTGGAAGTATAACCATTTTTACTGTATTGGTTCTGCTTATCCAGAAACACATGATCTTTCCATTTTCTTTAATCTCCTTTTTTTCAGAGTGACATAACTTTTGTTGTAGAGATATTTCATTTCTTTGGTTAAATTAATCCCTAAATTTAATTGTTCTTGATGCTATTGTGAATAGTGCTGTTTTCCTAATTTCTTTCTCCATGAGTTCATTATTAGTGTGCAGGAATGCTACTGATTTTTTGTGTTGATTTTATGCCCTGATACATTGCTGAATTTGGCTGTTAATTCTAGGAGCCTAGTGGTGAAATTTTTTGGTTCTTCTAGGTAGAGGATGTTGTCATCTGTAAATAACAAGACTTAGAATTCTTCCTTTTCTGTATGTAATCCATGTATTTCTTTCTTTTGCCTGATTACTCTGGATAATGTTTCAAGGACTACATTAACCAAGAGTGGTAATAGAGCACATCGTTGTCTAGTTTCTGATTTTAGAGGGAAAACTTTCAGTTTTTTTCATTTAATATGATGTTGGCAGTAGATTGGGCAGAAATGAGTTTTTTTCAGATTGAGATATAAGATACTTCTGTACCTATTTTCATCAGTGTTTTAACATGAATGGGTTTTCCATTTTGTCATAAGTTTTTTTTACATCCATTTAGATGATTGTGTGATTTTTGTTCTTGCTTCCGTTTATATAATGAATTACATTTATTGATTAGCACATGTTAAACCATTCTTGAATCCCTGGGAAGAAGTCTACTTGGTTATGGTGTGTGATCTTTTTGATGATTTGCTGCATTCTGCTTGCCAGTATCTTGTTGAAGGTTTTGGCTTTTATGTTCACTAGAGAGTTTAGCCTTTAGCTCTCTTTTTTTGGTTGAATCCTTGTCTGGTTTTCAAGCAAGGTGATGCTTGCCTCCAGGAATGACTTTGAGAATACTTCTTCCTTTTTAATTTCATTAAAGAGTTTAAGGAATATTGGCATTGGATCGTCCCTGAAGTTCTAGTAGAATCTGGCAGTGAATCATCAGGTCCTGGACTTTTCTTAGTTGGTAAATGTCTTGGTTACTTTTCTCTTGTTGCTAGGACAAAACACCCGACACTCAAAATTAAAGAAGGAAAGATTTAATTAGCTTACAGTTTTTGGAGGTTTCAGTCCATAATCAGATGGCTCCAAGACAGGGTAACATAGCTCAGGGACAACACTTCAAGGCAGCAGCACGCAAAAGCAGCCAGAGTAAAAAGGGGCAAGAGCAATCCTCTTTTTCTCCCTTATATTGTACACAGGACACCGCCCCCACCCCAGAGTGGCTGCAGCATTCACAAAATCTCTGAGACTTCCTCTTGCACAGGGTGAGGATATTTACAAAGTAAGAACCCTGGCTCCCTGCTGAGTCTCTCAGTTAAACTTCTAAACTTCTGGAGTTGACACAGTGTATCAACCATAACAGTAAACTTTTATTACAGCTTGCATTTCATTGGCTGTTATTGGATTATTCAGGATTTTTTTCTCTCTCTCTCTCTCTCTGTCTCTCCCCCTTTCCCCTCCCCTTCCCCCTCCCACTCTCCCTCTCCTTTTTTCTTTTTCTTTTTTTTGTTGTTGTTATTTTGAGATAGGGTCTTTGCTATGTAGTTCAGGCTGGACTTGAACTCAGTATGTAGTCCAGCCTGGCCTCAAAACCATAGTAATCCTGTTATCTCAGCCTCTGATCTTTTATGTCCAGTAGTGCTTGTTTTATGAAGCTAAGTGAGTTTTTGTTTGATGCATGTATGTTTATAATTTTTATCTCTTCCTGTTGAATTGTTTTTGTTTTAAATTGTTTTTGTTTTATTTTACTTTATTTTTTAAATTTTATTTTAAAGATAGTAAAATCCAACAAAACATAACAGAACAAAGTCAATCAAAACAAAGCAGTAGAACTGGTACAGAATTTCAAAGCAAGACACTAGGAAAACAGTAGCTACTATAGTATATCTTGTTATCTTCACAATAGATGACCATTCCATTAGGTATAGTAAAATCAAACCAAAAACAAAACACAATAAAACCAATAAAAACAGAATATGAAATAAAACAAAAAAAATTAATCGGAATAAGCAAAACAATGAGAACAATATTCGGCCTCAAAGACAAGACAGAAGGGAATCCCCCATATTCGCTATACTGCATACTGTCATCCTCCCAAGAAATGCTCAGACTGCTGGCCCCAGGCCTGCAAAATCAACCAAACAATACAAGCATTTAGTTGCTTTATGTACCTTAGTTACTATCAACTTAGGCTGTCCTCTGAACCAGCAGGTTGCTTATGGGGTGGGGAGGTCCTTGATTCTTAGCCTGCACACCAGTAGGTGTATGGGAGGCACATATCTTTCTTTTCCTGAAGTCTGTGCCAGTCGCATGCCACTCACCAGGAAGACAGGCTAGTTGTCTTCTGGTTGGAACCTCCCTGACCCAACGTGGCGGGTTCTTGGGAAGCACATATCTTTCTGTTTTTGTTTTAAAGAGAATAAAACCAAACAAAAATGAAACAGAATAAACTTAATCAAAACAAAACAATGAAAATGATACAGGACTTCAAAACAAGATAATAGGAAATCAACAATGGCTCCCATAATGCCTCTTGTCATCTTTAAAATAGCTACCCATACCATCAGACATAATAAAATCAACCAAACCAGAACAGAATAAAGCAAATCAAAACAACACAATGAAAGTGATACAGGACTTCAAAACAAGGTAATAGGAAATCAAAAATGGCTACCATAATATGTCTTGTCTTGCAAATAGCTGCCCACAGCATAATAGAATCAAACAAAACAGAACAGAATAAAACCAAACAAAGCAATGAAAATGATACAGGATGTCAAAACAAGATAATAGGAAATTAATGATGACTATCATCTTCCCTTTTTAGATGTTTCCTCCCCTTTCACTTTCATAATATCTATTGTAAATTTTGAATCCCACTAACTCCTTCAGCTTTTTATACTAGGAAGACAACGCAATGTTCACCCATGTGAATCTGAACCATTTCATCCACGAGCATGATCTCAGGTTTCATCCATTTACCTACAAGAGCCTTGATATTATCCTTTTTTGCAGCTGAATAGCTTTCCATTGTATAAAAATACCATTTCTTTCTTATCCATTCTGCAGTTGATGGACAAGCTATCCTTACTTTTATCTGGGTCCCCTTCTCATGGAGCCCTGTATTTCCTCCTTCAACCTTCAGTTCATGAATTTCCTTTCCAGCCAAATGTGTTTCTTGTATACAGCATGCTGAGAGATCCTATCTCCTGATCCACTCTGCCTGTGTTTCTCTTTATTGGTGAATTGAGGCCATCTACATAAATGTTTACAACTGACATACAAGGGCTCATCTCTGCCATGCTATTCACTTGCCTCTGGCCCCCACTTTTCCCCTCTGTTCAATTGCCTGCTCTGCTCAGTGATCTCCTTCTGCTGCTATTCCTGGAACCATGGTTATCTTTATCTCTCTCTAGAATATCCTTTAGCACTCTTTGTAAGGTTGGTTTGGTGGTCATGGATTCCTTCAGGTGTTTTTCTTCATGGAAGTGTCTTATTTCTCCATTAACTTTGAAAGATAGTTTTTCAGGGCACATCAGTATGGGTTGGAAGTTGTTTTCTTTTAGGGCTTGAAACACTTCACTCTAAGTTTTTCTTGACTTGATGGTTTGTGTTGAGAAGTCTGTTGTGATTCGGATAGGTTTTCCTTTATAGATGATCTGTTTCTTTTCTCTAACATCCTTTAATATGCTGTTCTTATGCTGAATTTCTGGGATCTTGATTATTATATGTCTTGGTGTAGAATTATTTTGGTTGTGGCTAGCTGGAGATCCACATGCTTCACTTATCTGTAAGTCAGGTCCTTTTCCCATGCTTGGAAAGTTTTCTGCTATTGCTTCTGTAAATAG
This sequence comes from Dasyprocta punctata, assembly GCA_004363535.1. NCBI lineage: Eukaryota > Metazoa > Chordata > Mammalia > Rodentia > Dasyproctidae > Dasyprocta > Dasyprocta punctata. Next base: position 41,795 of record RJWM01016715.1, read on the forward strand.
TCTTTTTATGTCATTTGTGTTGATCTCTGCTTTTTTGCTGACACCTATTAAGCTTAAATTATTTTTCTTTGCATCATCTTGGAGTCATCTAATTGTCATTTTCTGTTTCCTTGTTATTTTTAAGAGATCTTTCCTTTCATAATGGCTAGCTGCAATTCTGTCTCCAAGGCCTGAAAGTCTATCTTCAGTTTCTTTCAAGCGGTTTTCCAGCTTTCAATAGAGTTTTTAATTTCCTGAATATCTCATTGAATCTGTTTCATGCTTGGTAATTCTTTCCTATGTTGTTCATTAAAGGTTTCCGTCATTTTCCTATGCTCCTCTTTTTTTTAATCTGTGTCTTTTTAAGTGTGCTCAGCAACTCTTTCATTATGTTTATCATTTCTTCTTTTACCTGAGATATTATTTCTGATCTTATTACTTTTGCAGCCTTATAAAGTTGTTTCTTTACTTCAGTTGCTATCCTTTCAGAAATTTCAGGTGTGAAACTTCAATATATTCCATGTCTATGTTTCCTAGATTTGTTCTGTATGGACTGGAGATCTGAGATTGCCTTTCGTTCCTTCATCTTGACATTTTCCTAGATTGCCCCAGACAAGCCAGTTATGGGATCCCAGTCACATCCTGCATTGGCTGCTCATCTGCAGTACAGGAGAGTGGCGAGGCATCTGTGTTTCTCTTAGCCTAGGTTACTGGGGAGACAGTGGAGTATGGAGCAGACTTCTCTAGATATGTGTAGCTACATCGAGACTCCTCTAATGGTGGCTGGTGGGCTTGCAGGGGCATGGCTGGCTGGTTTCTTGGCCTGTGCTGGCTACTGGTCCCTGATGGTGGCTGGCGGGCTAGCCTGAATCACCTGCTGGCTCATATTGTTACTGTTTCTGAAGACATTTCTTCACCACTAGCACCACCTGTCCATTGTGCATGCCCTAGCTGGGATTTTACTGTGTCTCTGGCTTTCCTGCTGGTCTCTGGTCCCTGAGTCCCATCAACGGAGGGAGTAGGTACCCATCTCAGATGCTTTCCTAGAAGTCACAATAGCAGGAGCAAGAGTCCATCTCGGATCACTTTCTCACAAGTCACAGCAGCTCCTGATCAATGGTGGAAACAGAAGCCCATCTCAGACCCCTTTCTCACCAGTCACAGTGGATCGCAGTCAGTGGTGGAACAGGAGCCCATCTAGAACGCTTTTCTACCAGTTATGGCAGCTCCCAGTCAGTGGCCTTGAAAAGCTTCCTTAACCAATATGTAGTACCTTGCTTTGCCTCTTCTAATGAGTTTTAGATTAAAGTCCACTTTGTCTGAAAACAAGATCGCTACTTTTCCTTGTTTTCTGGTTTCTGCTGAATGGAACATTGTTTTGCAGTTTGGCTTTTAGTCCCTGAATTTCTTTTTGAGTTAAATGTGTTTCTTGTGTAGGGCATACCATTGGATTTTGTTTCTTGATCTGTTCTGCCAATTTGTGTCTTTTTGATGAATTGAGACCATTCACATCGATAGTTATATTTAATAGGTACTGGCTTATTCCTGATATTGCATTATTTTCCTGCTGCTGACTCCCTTTCTTTTGCTTCTACTTAATTGTTTGTCATACCTGGTGGATATATCCCATTGGGCCCTTTGGCACTGGTAGCTTCATTGCTCTCTATGGGTTATCCTTGAGAATATTTTAGATGCTGGCTTGGTAGTCATGAGTTTCTTTAGATGCTTTTTGTCATGGAGATAGCTTACTTCTCCATCAATTTTGAAATATAGGTTTGCAAGATACATCATTCTGGGTTATCATTTTAGGGCTTAAAATACTTCATTCCAGATTCTCATTGCCTTTAAATTTTGTGTTGGTAAGTCTGCTGTAATTCTAATGGTTTTTCTTTTTCAAGTGATTCATTGCTTTTCTCTGTGAGCTTTTAGGATTCTGCCCTTGTTTTGGATTTCTAGTGTTTTGACTGTGATGTGTCATGGCGTGGTTTTTCTTTTTTGTGATTTTGGCTATTTGGAGTTTTATATGCCTCACTTAACTGCATGTTAAATTCATTTTTCATGTTTGGAAAGTTTTTTGCTTTTACTTGTGTGAACAGTGAATGCCATTTATGCTGTTTTCTGATTTTTTACTAAGTCCAATTAATTGTCTATTAGTCTTCCTTGCACCATTTAGCTCCTGCTGGATCCATATTTCATGTTTGCCTGTCTTCTAGTTTTGACACTGTCTTCACATTGGTCACTTCTGGTGCTCATACTTTTGATTTTTTTTTTATTTAAGCAGAAAAAAAAGACATATATAACAAAGACAATAAACAAAACAGACAAACAAACAACTAGAGTAAATGCACAACAGTAACATTACAGGTTTACAAAACAGGATAATAGAAACTTGACAATGGTTGCAATATTGCATATCATTATCTTTAAAATGGTTGTTTACATTAACAGATATAGACATGCAAAATTGATCTAATCGTGTCAGTATTAATTGTTCTTTCTCAATAATGAATACATTCAGCAGTGTGTTCATTTTAGTTTTTTACATATACATACATACGGATTTATATCTTTTCCTTTTCCCTTCCCTCTTTCCCCCTTTTCCCTTCCCAGTTACTTTTGCTCTTTGAGCTGTTTTTACTCTTCCATAGTATTTATTACAGATTTTGGATCATATATACTTTTTCAGTTTCTTACACTAGGGAGACAATATGGTATTTACACATGTGGGTTTGATTTATTTCACTTGTGAGTATGGTCTCAGGAGGTGACCATTTACTTATAAAAGTCTCAATGCAATCTTTCTTAATAGCTGAAATTGTATAAAAATATCACATCTTTTTTATCTGTTCTTTGATTGATGGGCACTTGGGTTGTTTCCAAGATCTGGCTATTACAAACTGGGTTGCTATAAACATGGGTGCACAGATATCACTGTGGTATGATGTTTTCAATTCTTCTGGGAAAATGCCCAGAAGAGGGATAGCTGGGTTGAATGGGATCTCTAATCCTAGCTTCTTGAGGAATCTCCACACTGACTTCCACAGTGGTTGTACCAGTCTATACTCCCACCAACAGTGGAGAAGAGTTCCTTTTTCCCCAC
>RJWM01016716.1:0-44744 GCA_004363535.1 Dasyprocta punctata
AGCTTCCCAAGTGCTGGGATTAAAGGCGTGCGCCACCACACCCGGCTAACTGCACCTATATCTTGGCAATTGTGAATAATACCGCAGTGACCATGGACAAGCAGATGGCTCTTTTCACTGTTTTTTTTTTTTTTTTTGAGATAGGGTCTCACTAGGTAGCCCCGGCTAGCCTCAGAATTATGGCAATCCTCCTGCCTCAGTCTCCTCAGTGCTGGGATTACAGGTGTGTACCACCACACCCAGCTCAGATGTCTTTTTTTTTTTTTTTGCTGATTTTCCTTTGGCTATACATTCAGTAGTGGAACTGCCTGATCATGTGCTTTTCCATTTTTAAATTTTTGAGGACTCACTATATCGGTTTCCCCAAAAAGGCAGTACCGTGATTTCAGAGCTGATAAAACCTCCCTGCCTTTTGTTCAAGCCCTGAGTTCTTTCCTTTCCAAGATACCCTCTGCATCTGAGGCTGGAATTCAAAGCAGGAAGTTTGGTCAGAAAACCCCAAAGAGCTGGACGATTTCCCAGTCCATTGCTGCGTGTGGGTGTGGCCTCGTGGACGTGCGTGGGTCTCCACGTCAGCGGCAGCCACGTGGGCCTGGCTCTTGCATTTCCAGCGTCTGCTTGGGATCTTGGAGCGGGCAAAGTTGCATGGCCACTTCCCCTCATCTGGAAACCCTACCAGACGGGGATTCGCTCTCCCATTTCATGGAAGGGAAGCCTGAGGCGGGAGGTGAGATGAGAAGACTCCTTCCACAGCCTCATAGTCGTAAGGCAGGGAAACAAGGGTGCAGACCCCGCTGGGACACCCTTCGGATCCCACACTCCATCGCCGCCTCCGTGTCTCGTGTTTCCCCCTTTAAAGTGACGACTGAAAGAAACCTGGCCTGGAATGCGGCTGGAAGCCCCGTGCTGCCATCTGTCGCTTAGTGCCTGCCTCTTTTGGGGGTTGCTGAGAGTGAACTAGATCAAATTAATTGATTGCTTTTTCTTTCCGGGTACCCCCTACCAAGGTAAAAAGCAACCGTGCGTTGTTCTCAGGCCAGCTTCCCTTTAAGCCTAGCAAATAATTGAAAGCAGGACACAGAGAGGTGTAAAGAGGCCTCCCGGGGCTTTGTCTCTGCTACCAGGAGGGAGCGGTCTGTCCCCGGCTGTTCCCATTCTCAAAGCAGACGTCACCCTCCTGCCCAGGTCGGCCGCCGCGACACCCAGGGAGCTGTCCGTGTGTCCCAGTCCAACGCTCCTCTCACCCGCACACTCGGCTGCTGACAGCACCCAGACTTCAAACACCCAGCGCCACCGAGATGTCAGCAGTGGGTTTCTGGGATACCGAAGGCTGGAATACACCAGAAAACTGGGCTGATGAAAGAACCAGCCTGCTACTCCCTCTCTCTAGCCAGCCCTCGAATATTTCTTAATGAAACCACCCAGCCTTCAAAGGGCACCTGCCGGAGGAGAAGCTGCTGCTCAGGAGTGCGGCTTTGCACGTGGGTGGGGCACGATTTGTCTGCAGCAGGGTGCTGCGGGGGTGGGGGTGGGTGGCTCTCGTTAACGCGGTGATACTGCTACGTGCTTTGTCTGGGAGCGTGGCTTAATTAGATGACAACGTGGCCGTGTGAGCTGTTTGCAAGGTAATACTGCTCTCGGGGGCTGAGGACTAATTTAGCCTTTTGGTTTAATTCATAAAGGGGGGAGGGGGAAGAGATTCAGGCTGAGCTGCTAGAGGACACACACACACACACACACACACGGATATTGTGCATACATCACACAATGTGTTGCACGACCCTGGGAAGGACTGTGGCCTCAGATAGAGTGGGAAAGAAATGATACAGCTCCTACCTTCAATTAGGTTCAATAAAACCATTTTTGTCTCTCTTTCCCCAACACGTAGCATCAGGCAGGGTCCTTGCCACGCAGAAGGCACAGCTTGGACTGAGTCAGAGCTGGTCTGGAAGTGCAGCCCTGTGCCCGCTCCGAGCTGCTGGATGTGGAGGAGGTGTGGGTTTAAGCCTCCGAGCCTGGGCTTGCCGTGGGGACAGGAGGACAGGACGGTCGTGGGACATGCTCAGCGCCCCATGAGCCACGTCTCCTGTCTTTACGAGCAGTGGCGTGGCAGAGGCCCTGCCTCTAGAACAAGCCAGAAACAGACACGTATGACCTATGACGAGGGCGTGGGAAAACTTCTACAGTGGGGGCATGACAAGGACGGGGTAGCCCGGAGCCCAGAAGTCAGAGCTGGAGTCCAGAGGCGCCAAACTGGAGTTGGTTTTGAAGTGTTTTCCTGGAGGCACTGGGCATGCGGCTCGTGGTAGAGTGCTTCCCGGGGATGCCCAAGGTCCTGGGTTCCATTCCTACCACTGCCGAAACATTTTTTTCAAAATAGTTTTCCTCTTTGTTGTTTGTTAAGGTATTCTACAACACCATCCAGCCATTTAAAGTATATGATTTGGTTAATTTTGGTAATTTTGTACAATCCCATCATCGTCAAGACCGAGCAATTTCCCCACCCTGGAATCTCCCTTACGCCCTCTGCTCTTGAGTTCCATGCCAGTTCCCGGGCTCAGCAACCACAGATGACTTTCCGCCATTCCAGTTCCGCCTGTCCTGGAATCTCCTGGCCGTGGAACCACAGAGGACACGGCCTTTTCTGTTGACTTTTCTCCTTAGCGCAGTGCTTTTGCGGTTCAGCCGGGCTGTAACATGTATTGGTATTGCCATGCTTTTCGTTGCCAAGTAGCTTTCTGTTGTGTCACTGCGTGCTTATCCATTTGTCCAGTTGATGGACAGTTGGGTCGCTGTCATGTGGAGGCAGCTGTGAAAGACACTGTAATTAACTTCCACAGTGATGTTTTTGTGGGCGTGTGCATTCACTTCTCTTGGATAAATATCAAGGAGAGGGGCTCCTGGGTCACAGAATAAACACACGCTCAGCTCCGTGAGGCCACACGGGTCCCTCTTGCACACAGCCGTGTGTGGAGTTCCAGTGGCTCCACATTTTCACCAGTGCTTGGCATTGTCAGTCTTTCTCTCTTTGATGCTTGAGTTGTGGGAGGATGATTAGGAGTTTGGTGGGCAAATGTGGTAACAAGGACACACAGGCAAAGGAAATCACATGTGGAGAAGCAGGGAAACAAGCAAGATGCCAAGTGTGAGAACTCCAGGTGGCCAGGGTTGCTGGGCCTGAGAGGGTGGGGTCTTGGCAGGGGCAGTGGGGAGACCAGGAGACGACTCAAGACATGGGCAGAGGCTGGATGTGGGCTTAGGCTGCTAATACTAAACAACGACTACAGCTGGAACCCACGAAGTCCTGGACACCAGGCACCAAGCTTCTGCAGGGTCGGCCTCCTCTTTTCTCGTTTTCACAGAGGCGGAAACTGAAGCGCGGATCGCTCATACGCCCGCCTAAAGACAGTGAGAAGGCAGCAGGGCAGAGATTGGAACTCTGCTGTCTGGTTGCAGAGACCACGAGCTTAGCCCCGACCCCGCGTGACCCCCTGGAAACCTTGGTTTGGATTCCTTAGGTCCCAGGATGCTTGTTAAAGTCTTAAGCGGCAATGGAGTTGAACAGACCTGGTTCTGTGCAAGGCCATTGGCTACAGCGATAAAGGGCTGGAGGAGGGGCTGGGGCTGGAGCCGGAGCCGGAGGCCCAGGAAGAGGCCGCAGGGTCGGGAGCGGAGGGGAAGGGACACGGGGGAGCCCCCCTGAGCGTGGGGAATGCGGGAAAGGCACGGAGGATGGGGTGCAGGATTTGGCCTGGGACGACCGAGTCCGTGTGGCCTCCAGCTGAGATGGAAATTTCAGCATGGAAAGAGCAAGGGTTCGGTTCGCACCTTTGGATGTGGGCGGTGGGTCTGTGCCAGTGAATTCCTGATACCGGCGGCTGTAACCCTCAAGTGAGGCGACACTTGGTGACTCAGAGTTTCACTGAGTTATGAACCTGAGGGTCCTGCACTGCGCTGTGCATGTACGTGTGTGTGACACACGCTAGTGAGTGTACCTGGTCGGTGTGAACTAGGGGCTGTGCCTGCCCAGTCCCCCCACGTGGTCACCCTACTCTGCCATTCTTTCCTCATTGCATGAGCCTCAGCCCCGCTCCCCAAATGCGGAGCCATCCTGGACTGCTCCCCAGGCTCCCTGCAATCATCTCATGGGCTCAGAAACTTTTCCCCTGTTTCCAACATGGAGCCAAGGGGATTTTCCAAAAAGAAATGAATCCCTTCCTATTCCTCCCCCGGGTACCGCCTGCTGGCCGTGGCGTGTCACAACGCGTGTGTCCTCTCCCAGGCTGGGGTGAGCTGGCGGGGAAGGGTCAGGACAGAGAAAGCTCTCTTGCTATCCGTCCTTGTTCCTAAGAATGACCCCGCAGCTGCCAGATGCCGTTGGTTTGGGCAGGGTTGTTACGCTCATTCAATGCCCAGTCCCCACAGCCCTGTTCCGTGGAGAGCACTCAGATTTCTGGTCACGGGGTTGGGGGGCTACTGCAGGCCTGAAGTGGAGAGGGGCAGATAGGTGAGCAACCCAGGAACCAGAGGCGGGCCAGGTAAAGGAGAAGAAAAGGCCTGGTGTGTTGGCTCAAGCCTGTAATTCCAGCACTCTGGGAGGCTGAGGCAGGAGGATCACTAATTTGAGCCCAGGCTGGGCACTTAGTGAGAGCCTGCCTCAAAAAATAAAAAAAGGCCTGGGAAGGTAGCTCAGTGCGAAGGCCCTGGGTTCAATCTCCAGTACTGAAAAAGAGGGGAGGTGGGTAGAGAAGCCCCAAGCTGAATCTGATAGCGATTTCTAAGTCTTTAAAGAGGGTGTCTTGGATGGTTTTTCTGTTTAGATCCCAACGTTGGGTCCCCATCAGGTGTGACACCAAGAATGTGAAAAGTGGCTGTGCCAGTGGCTCTGCCCCAGAAGGAGCTGGGCTCACCTGGCCAGGCCTCGCAGCGAGTGCGAGGTCCGTGTGACCCACTGGTCTCCTCTTGCCAAGGATCGTGGCCATGCAGCGGGGTGGTTTGGGGCATCAGACTGACCTTGGCAATGATCTGCCCCTCCTGCGTGTCCTCAGCGTGTCACGGTTTCCTCTGCTGTAAGAGCAAGGGTAACTCAGTGATTCCTAGAATCCTTCCCCGATTGAACATTTGGCTTTTTAAAAAGCCAGGCAATTCGTATCCCTGGAAGAAGGAATTGTAGCTCATGTTGGCTAAGCTCGAAGCTGTGAGACACAGGCCTATCTGTCTCCATGAAAGGGCACCACTTGGGGCCTGGGGTGATGGACTCCCACCCTGTACCCTGCTGGCCACTTTTGCAGCTATTCCTGGTGTCTGGGGTGAGATTCAGAAAGCCTGGATTGTACCAGATGTTTTCCCTCTTAATTATCTTTCGGTGTCTACTTCTATGTGTAATAAGCACCATTTGCTTGTCTAATTTACAATACTTTCTTTTGGAATGTTGTCCCTTACTGATTCAGGGAGAGGACATTTGTTTTAATAGATTTGCATTTTATCAGCTCTTGTATTTGCACCAAAGCATAATAATAGTAAATTATGGTCCTAATAAGGAGGCTGTCCAGAGGATGGTGGTGGCACCCTTATAATTGATGTACGTTCTCTGGATTTTAGGGGTATCGTAATTTATCGGGGTTCATTTTGCATCCAATTTGAGGAAAGGCAGTTGTGTTTTGTAAGCAATAAACTCTGCCATTGTATTTCTTGGCAAAGCAGGGAAAAGAGCATTATTATTTTTCCCAATTTCCTAGTTATCACTGCAGGCTCTAGTCGCTGCTTTATGGGAAAGAGTTTATCAATATTTCAATTATCAACTCCAATTTTCAGGCGGTTTGTAATTCATCTTTTAGAAGTCAGATCAGGATGAAAACATAGAGAGTCGCTTGCCATCCTGGGGATGAGGGTGCTTTCTAAAATATTAAGCAATCCCCGCAAGGCGGCTCAGTTTCTTTCAACTTTTAGGGTGAAACTTTGATTTTTCTTTCCCACACAAGTAAAGTGGAATTAAGCTTCTTTTTCCAGCTGAAGGGTTCAGGTGTTGCTGCGGCTTCCGCCGGGGGTGAGGGGATACAGGCTGGAGACCACATCTTCTTGCGTGCGGGGGTAGATGCATTCCTGAAGCCAGCAGCACATGTCATTTTTTACCAATGGAGTGATTACTTGATGTGATGCTCTTTTGAACAGTAATGCATGATGAATCTTTTCTGGAAGGGAAGACTTCATCAAGGAGGAGAATAAGCAGTCCTCATTATGCAAAGGGTATGTCGGCCCTTGAGAAACGGCACACCTCTGACTGCCCTCCAGGGCCAGCACGGTCCTTGCCATAGAGGCGACAAGGCCGGGCCACCTGTGGGCTCTGAGGTCAATCTGCCGACTTCAGTCTGTCCCTGAGCTGAGCCGTGCTCACGCCCAGCAGAGCCCCACACCCCAGGGACTTCTCCCAAAGTCCCCCCAGTGAGTGATCGCCGGACAGTCCCGGAGCCACCTGGGTGAGAACAGCCCAGAGCACCACGGCCCTGATGCGCATTCCGTCCTGGCTGCGGTCTGCGCAGATCTCCTCTTAGCGGGTTGGCCTTTAAAAAAGAAGGGGGCAAATGCGGCTTGCGGAGAATCCAACGCACAGCGCAGCTCGGCGCCGCCCCGAGCGGGAGCCAGTGCCTCTCGGTTCTGCTTGCAGATTCGCCCTGGACCTGCATTGGGCTTGTTAGGGCCGGGACTTTGCCCCTGATGGTGTCAAACTCCAGGTCTCTCCCACTCGGCCCCTCCAAAATGCAGGTATCCATGAAAAGAGCGTTAAACCCTGACTGGAGGACCCGGGGAGGACACGGAGTGCGGTGGCCAGAAAGTGGGCTTGCGGGGCCCCGGGCCCAGGCTCTCACCCAGCCACGGCCGGGGTGTCTGTGTACCCCTGAGCGAGTCACCGTGCCGCCGTCCCTGTCCCCATCTGTAAAACGGGGACAGCTGACTACACAGGAGGTGCAGGGCCTGGCGTGAATTTCTGTCAATGTCGGGTCAACCCTGGGTTCTGTGATGGGGTGGACGGGACAGCGAAGGTGCCTCTCCCTGCTTCCATTCTACTGGGGACAGGCGCACAGTGTGTAAGTGACCACAGGACAGTCCTTCCTGTAGTACCTGGCAACTAAGGAACGACTCTGTCCACGGCGGCCATGCGTGTCTTTCCTTCCACACCCATTCCCCAGCCGGACCTCACCCTGATGTCTGCCTGTCCCTCCTGGCCTCCTGACGGGGCCGTGTCTGTCCGCGCTGTCCCCTGTCCCCGAGGGCTGGTATTCCCTAGGGCGTCTTCCTGGTTCTGTTCCAGGGCATCCAGCCAGGCTCCGGAGATGGATTCAACTGAACCTTCTAAAAAATTAACTCCGTCCCACGTCTTGTACCTGGGGTGCGTGGAGCCCTGGCCCCGGCGTGCTCTGTGCACTGGTCACGGCCCGGCGCTGGCTGGCAGGGTCTCTCAAGCGAGGACCCCAGGAGCCTGTGGGTGTAGCTCCCTGGCAGGGTGCTTGGCTCGTGCGCACGAGGCCCTGGGTTTGATTTCCAGGGGTGCAAAAGAGGAAAGGAACTGGAACAGCTTTCCATCGACGCGGCCTTGGCGGGCCCTGCTTGGCTCCCTCCGCCTTCAGCCTGGTTTTCTTCCTCGGATCTTAAACAACATCTGGTCAAGGAAACGGCTTGGTTTGGCCAACAGCCACGCGGCGGTGGGAAGAGAGCAGAGATCCCCGAAGGCATTAACGATCTCCCCCCTTGTGCGCACTCATGGCCCCGCAGCTCCCCACGGACCCTTCTTCCCCCACCCTGAGGACAGGGAGGCTGGGGCTGGAGCACTGTCCCCGCAAAGGCAAAGCGGGGCCCCGGGCAGGCAGCAGGATGTGCCCCACCCCCTACCCCGTCCCCATGCAGAACCCTGGTAACTGACAGGAGGCCCCGTCTTAGGAAGAGGGAAGGAGAAGGATTAAAATCGAGATTTCGCTATTATTTCTCTCTGATAAAAGTGCGGCGAGGAACTGCTGGCTCGTGTCGCTGCCTAGTTTTTCATTTTGTGGTTTTGTTTCATGCTTCAATATCTTCCTCCAGCTGCTCTGTCGCCTTTTCTTTCCTCCTCACTTTGATCTATTCGTTTTCCCCAGAAATGGGGTTTATAAATCATTGTAATGCAGCCTTGGGAAAGATGGTGCTTAGTGCAGGGAGAAATACATCGCCGCTAACAGCCCCGGCAGGGAGAGAGACTCCCGCCTTGCAGCCGGGTTCCAGCGACAGGTTACTGATGGTATTTGCTTTTTATGTCTGCATGCGTGCCATCGGGGCAGGGCCGGAGGGAGCGTTCCGTGCGCCACCTTCGTCATATTTCAAGTCTCCTCCGGCAGTCGGGGAAAAAAAAAACACACAACAAACTGCTCCTGTCTGCTTCTCAAGGAGGCAGAGAGAAAGGGAGGAGCATGGTGGCGGGAGGGAGCATTCACATGCCACGCGGCCTCTTTGGTCCCTACCTCGGATGCGAACGGCTCCTAAAACACCCTCTTCCCTTCCGGCAAGCAGCCCGCACCTTCGGGTGGGCATAATTAATCTGGTGTTCGGGATCACCAGGTCTGGGCCTCCGCGGCACAGTTAGAAGTCTAACAGCCCCGATCGCTTCTTTCTGCAGGCCCGCCTCCCTCCCCTGTCATATTTTATGGTCCCATTTTCTCTGAAGCTCAGAGCCACAGAACAGCGTTGGGCTGGAGGTGTGGGTCTCTGTACCGCCTGCAATGAAAATCCTGCCAGGCCCTAAATCAGGACGTAAGAGCCAGGCAGGTTTGCACACACCCCGGCGGCCATGGTCACACCGCCACACTGCTCACCGCCCCAGCCCCGGCCCCGGCCACAAGCTTCAGGCTCCTCCTCCCCCATCTACCTGGCATGGGTGCGGGGCCGGGCTGGGCACAGCGGACCCCGCCTCGCCCGCTTTCCACCTTCTCGTCACCACACTGGGAATTTCAGCTGCGTTTCCCCATTGCTTCCTCTGGCCACATCACCTCCGCGGCGGAAGCTGAGGGGTCAGCCCCGATAGAGTGACCCTTTCCTTCCAGGGCCAGAGTGCACGGGAGACCTTGGGGTGCTGGCCCCGGGATTCAGAGTCTGCCCTACCCCGTGGGGAAGCCACGGCCCTGCGGGGATCCCAGGCCCTCGAGCTCTGGCCACGGGAAGGAAAGGCTGGGTCCCTAAGGCGGTGTAACTCGCAGGACTCTGATAGCACGGTGGCTGTGAGGCAGGCGGCACGGATGTGGCCGGCGCTGGGAAACACAGAGGACCTTCTTCGGGTGACGTCTTTTGTTCCCCCAGCACTGCTCTCTCAAGTAGGCTAGCGTGGAAAACTGGGGGTGTGCGCAGGAGATAAAAGGACGGGAAAAATCATGAAACGGCTGAGTCCTTTTGAAGCCACGCTCTCCCCGAGTGCGGCCAGGGGTGAAGACACGCGCAGATTTGATAACCAGACCGGATCGTGGAGGGAAACTCCCCCGGGGCAAAAATTAAAGGAGAATCTGCAGGCTCGGTGACATACTTTCCTGGAAGCAGCTGAATTCACAACCCTGGGATTGTCTAACTTACCCTCGTGCATCTAACCTGTGTGACTGGCTAGGGCATGCGTGCTGTGTGTGTGTGTGTGTGTGTGTGTGAGAGAGTGTGAGGTTCTGTGAGTGTGCAGTTGTGTGCGTGAGAGTGCATGTTTGTGTTACGTGTGGATGTACATGTAGACACGTGTGTGTATGTGTATGTGTGTGCACCTGTACATGTGTGTATGTATGTGTGCACATGTGTGAATGTACGTGACTGCGCACAGGTGTGCGCATGTGTGGGTGTGGGTACATGTACATGTGTGAGTTGAGGATTGTGGGCATGCATGTGACTGTATGTATGTGTGTATACCTGTGCTTGTGTGCGTATGTATGTATGTGTGAGTGTTTGTGAATGTATTATGCAATGTGTACATGTGTGAGTGTACGTGAGTGTGTGTATATGTGTGCATGCATGTGTATGTGTGCGCATGTGTGAGCCTGCACTTGCTGGAGACCTCTGAGGACCTGGCCGGACTTTCCAGGTCTTGGAGGGCTCACTGGCGACCCCCACAGGGGCCCTGGAAGAGCCGCCCTGGCTGTGCGGCCTGCGATGTGAGGGGGGCCCCTGCTTCTGTTTCCTGCCATGCTCCCGGCCTTTGCCCTGAACACTGGCCCCAGACTTGAGCAGCTCAGCGGTCAGACAGCCTGGCCACCCTTGCTTCCTCTACTTCATGAGTCCTGGACCTTGGGTGAGTGACTTTGCTTCTTAAAACCTCCCCTGTGGAATGGAAATGACTACAACACCCACCTCAGAAAGCCATCGAACATCTAGCAGCAGGTGAATGGACACGCAGAGTGTGGTAGAGCCACACAATGGAATAGTATTCAGCCATAAAAAGGAAAAGAGTGCTATCTATGCCATGACAGTGATGAATCATCTTGACTTCTTTTTTTATATTTTATCTTATTTTAAGGAGAACAGTGATGAATCTTGGAGACATTATGCCAAGGGAAAGAAGCTGGGCACAAGAGGCCACATATTGGATGATTGTATTTATAGGAAATATTTGAAATCGGTGAATCCACAGAGACTGAAAATAAACGAGTGGTTGCCAGTCCTGGGGGAAACGAATGAAGAGTGACCACCCAGTGGGTGTGGGGTGATGAAAAAGTTGTGGCCCTAGACAGATGTCATCAGTGTGAATGTGTTGTATTCCACTGAACTGTGCATTTTAAAATGGCCAGTTAATGTTATGCAATTTCCAACCAAATAAAAATGGAACATTAACGAAGTATGAATGTTTATTGGCATAAAGCCCTGGACTCATTGCCCGGCTCATTTTAAGTGTGGAAAGTAAGTTGACTCCTAAAAACAGTGACGGTGACAACATGATACGTGTCCTCTGACTGCCAGGAAAACGTTCACTTCTGACAGCAGGCATCATTCAGGATGAAAAGGTCACACATACCTGGGTAAACCTTTAGAACTGTGTGTTTGTATGCAGCAGCACACACCTGTAATCTCATGTACTCAGAAGGCTGAGGCAGGGGGATTGCAAATTTGAGCTCAGCCGGGCAACTTAGTGAGATACTATCTCAAAGTACAAAAAAAAAAAAAAGTCTGGATTTGTGAGAGGCCTGGGATGTGGGAGGGCATGGATTTAATCCCATTACATTAAAAAAAAAAAAAGGGATTGCTGCATGAGGGATGCTAATGGGCTGTGTGAGCAGAGGCAGGCACGGGGCCTGCTTCCTCATCAGACACACCCTTGCCTGAGGATGGGCCTGGTGCCGCCCCTGGCTCTCTGCTGCCTTTCTCCCTGGCGGTGGGGTTTGATGTCCAGACCTTGTGGGGCAACCGCTGGTACCAGCTGCAATTTGGCTGATGCATTAATTGCATTTGCTTCAGCAGGATTCCCCCCAGCTTGGGGACCACAGTTTCCCCGCTGCCTGGTCCCCAGCAGCTAAGGGCGGGGGCAGGTCCTGGCGGAGGAGCCGCTCGATTCCTCAAGTCCGAAGGAGCTATCAATCCGGAGCTTTAATCGTGTCTTCATGATCATTCAGCAGAGAGCGGTGGGGGATTTATTCTACCGGGACAGCAAAGGGAAGACTGCGGGGGGTTGTCGTGGGGAATATTGGTTTGGCAAAGGCGGAACTGCTCCCCTGGGCCTTTCCTGGACCAGCCGATGAACGATGACACCGATGGCCATAACAAGACAATTACTGGTGTGTGCGGGTGATGCTTTGTTAAAGACAGACGGGCTTCCCGCGTGGGGCCGCCGGGGCTTTTGTTATACCACTTCATCCGCCTGGCAGAGCGCCTACCATCTCCCCCCCGTGGCCACTCTAGAGCCCGTGTCCTTGAGGGTACAGTAAGTACTTTTTTAAAAGCCCCAAGGGTCCTTTCCAGTTTTCTCTGCAAACGCTGAGGAGGAGGAGGGAGCAGGGAAGCCCAGAGAGGCTGCTGTGGTCCCTTACACACGGCAGGTGCCTCGCGTCCATTTATGGGACATCTCTGCACCTTCCTTTCATGGGAGAGAAGAAAGAGGCCCAGAGAGGTAGCAATTAGTACCCATCACACGGCGGGCCTCTCGACTCCCGGTGTGAGCTGGCAGCGGGATGTCTGGCCTTGTTTGCAGAGCTAGGGAAAGGGAGTGAGTTCCCCCGGGATGGGGAGAAGGAACCAGACCTGTTTCCCAGTGGTGATGTCTGGGAGAATTGCTTGTGAGCTGTACCAGAACAATTTTAAGTATATCACACTTCCCGTTTGTTTTGTTTCCCTCCAATTTGGCTTTGTTTGTTCACTGTACCTGTCAGACACCGACTGGGACCATTTTATTTTATTATTATTATTTCTGGATACCGGGAATCAAACTCAGGGCCTTGCGCTTGCCAGGCAGGCACTGTGCCACTGAGCTGTATTGCCGGCCGGGACCATTTCCACAGATGTACCTTTTCCTCCCTGTTCAGTGGCTGCGAGTCCTCGCGTTACCCGGATGTGCCATAAAATAAGCTTTACCCCCGCCCCCAGCCCATCGATGGCACCGATGTCATTTCCAGCACATTCGTGGATCTGTGCACGTATCTTGCAGCGCGAGCCTTGGCGAGGCAGCCTGTGGGCCAAAGGGTCCTCACCAAGTACAATGTCACAGGTGCAGGGAAAGTGCCTGTCACATAGGTGGGTGGACCCCAGTCCCATACCCAGCGTTCTGTGTGCCCACCTGCCGTACCGTGCCCATCCTGGCCCAGCCGCCTTCTCCATGTGTGTTCTGTTCTGTGCCCCCCTGCCTCATCCTCTCCCGGCCTACCCGCAGCCCACAGCTGGACCCGGAGTGGGCGCGCTGGCGATGAACACACACAGATCCCTGGGTGCCCGCCGCAGGCCAGCCCTTGTACCTAGCAGCCGGGGGAGGCTTGGGCTCCTCTTATGGCGCTTGCTCGCCAGCGGGGAGCCGGAATGAATTGTTGGATGGGCTCAGGGTCTCAAGTACCCACCTGGGCCACCCAGCTCGGTATCTGAAGGAAGTAGTCTTTCCCCATAGAGGGTCTGCCATTCGGTGAAGACCACTACTCTACAGGAGCCAGCCCGGTAGAAGCCCCCAGGGATGAGGGACAAAAGGGGTCACCAGCCTAGGATGCAAAGGGGAAGAGACAGTTCCCATCCCTGGTGACCAGAGACGGTCGTGAGGTGGCACTGGTCCCCCACATCCAGCCCCGCAGCCTCCAGAACATGTTTGGGCCTGCAGGGAAGCATGGGACCAGGTCCGAGGGCAGAGGTGGGGCTCCTGGTGTCCCCGCCATCTGGGACGGGGCTTCCCCTGGCTCGGCCTGGAAGAGCCAGACCTGCCGGGTGCGCAGGCACGGGGGAGGGGGGCTCCCCCAGGAGCCACACTGGAGACCCTGGCAGGGGCACGGGTCCTCATCCCGGCTGGGCAGTGGGTGCAGCGGTTGGCTGCAGCTGTGGGAAGAGGCAGCCTGCTTTGCCCGCAGTGGACGTCTCCAGAAGCCAGACTACTGACTGTCTCCTTTTCTAAGAATAAAAACACTCAGGTCTTTTACAGCAGCGTGTGTCTGGGGCCAGACTTATGACTGGCCACAGCCAACTCCCCCCACCCCGGGGACTCTCCCCACCTTTTGAGACAGGGTCTCATTATGTAGTTCAGGCTGACCTTGAACTTACTATGTAGCTCTCATTATGTAGCTCAGGCTGGCCTTGAACTTACTAAGTAGCTCATACTGACCCAAAACTGTGGGCAGTCCTCCCGCCTCAGCCTTCCAAGGGCTGAGATTATGGGCATGCACCACCACACCTGGCAACTTAAGGGCTTTTGAAAGAATAAGTGAACAAACACGTGTGTGCACTTGTGAGCAGGCACCCTCAGCGTGGGGCCCAGACCCTCAGCCTGCGTGCCCAAACCAGGCAACCCCTTTCCAAAGGGAGGAATCAAAACTACAAACTCCAAAACACAAATTTTATTTTGATTTTCCAGCTCTTTGCTCCTTTCCCCAAGTTGCCTGCCTTTCCCCAGTGGGCATAAATGCCTCAAAAATCCATAGATAGACAGATAGATAGGGTCCCACTATTGCCCAGGCTGGTCCTGAGCTCCTGGATTTCCTAACTTCTGAATCAAGTGATTCTCTTGCCTCAGCCTCCTAAGTAGGCGCGGGCTGCCTTGCTGAGCTAAAAGCCCCCATCATTCCATTTGCATTTTGTAGTGCAGCTGAGGAGCTTTCTAAGAAAGAAGAGTGAGGCTGTCTTGTTAGCCAGTATAGTAGAGTGGGGCCGGGGCAGGCATCTGGGAGGAGCCGGAGGACCAGGGGCGGGGCAGGGCCACCCCAGGGGCAGGTGGGCTGGCTGTGCCTTCACAGTGATCCCCCCACCCATGCCTTCTGAGAGAATATGAAGGCGAGATAACAGCACCGCCCGTTGCCCCCCTCATTTGTAGTTTTCTGGTGTTAGCGAGGCTTACAAGACACATGCTCCCAATTAGCTGCTCCTCTTAATTTAAATGCTTCATAAATTATCTCCTGCGCGTGTGGATTATCACTTCATAATGCGAGTTAGCATTTAAATAAATAGCTGTGGTGTAGGAAATTAGAGAGGTTTACTTCGGAGGCGCCGGCATAATGAAGGGAAATACCACGGCAGCTGAACGGGGGCGCGGGGGACACACGAGCTCCCCGAGTTTCCAGAAAGCGGGGGTCGCGTGCGAAATCCGTTCACCCTTTATTCGCTTCGCCGTTCTCTTTTATGAAAGCTATTCCATTTGCCCATCTTAAAAAATCTTTTCGTATTGAAATAACTGTAGACTCAGAAGAAATTGCAAAAATTGGAGAGGTCCCTATCTGTAACCCTTAGGGCGATGGTCTTAGATAATTGTAACGAAATCACAAAACCAGAACGTCGCCTTGGTCTGGTCGTGGCCCTGATTCAGACTCCACAGTTGCCCCATTGTTTTTTTGTTATTATTTTTTAAAGTGGGCATCACAGAGACATCGCCAGGCGCAGGAATGACCGTCACAGCTGTCATTTGCGGACCACTTGGTGTCTCCCAGAGCCGCGGCCGCCCTGGCACGGGATGAGCTGGTGTGAGTCCCGCTTCACAGATGAGGGAGCAGCGGCTGTGACACGGCTTCTGGCTCGAGGTCCCCTCTCTGGGAAGCGGTGGGCAGATGCGGAGCCCGAGCCTGGCGGTGGGGCGACAGCAGCGGGAGCGGGTGGGGGACACTTATCCTTTGGCCTTCTGACTCTGCGGGACGTCTGGTGTCTGGGCAGCGGCCCCTGCAGGCCGGGTGCTTGTTCTTTGTAAGAAAGCCATCTGGGCAACCTCCCAATCATCCCGCCGCTCTGAGCACCTGAGCCGTGTTGACGGACACGCAGGCGAAGCCACAGCGCGGCAGCCACAGGCTTTGGGCACGTCTGCCTCACGAGCACATTTTAAAACATTGAAAGTGCTGTTTTGTAAACGGAGGCGTTTTCCCCTTCCTGCTTGGAAAAGCAATCGAGACATTTTTGTAGGCCCTGGAGTGCGGCCGGAGAAGTGTGGCTTGCCGAAGCGGCGTGGAGCAGGGCGTCGGTTAGGGAAGCCACGGGCCTGAAAGGTGAGGGCGCTGGCAGCCGCGAGCCCAGCCCCAGGAGACGGGGCTGCCCGGAGGCAGGGGTGGGGGGGCCTTGGAAGGGTCCCCGGGAGGCTGCTGCTGACGCTTGCACCTGGAACTCCATAGCAAGGATGGGGTCGCCAGGCAGGAGCCGCGGTGTCACCCTGAGCTCCTGCCTGGCCTCTTCCTCCTGCGTCACCGTCACCGACCCACCCCGGACCCAGTCCTGTCCACACCTCGCCCTGCAGCACTCGGGAAGCCCTTCCGGGGCGGGAGCTTCTTGTTTCTTCCACCGGGGGCGGGGATGGCTTACATCGGGCTGCAAACACAATCGAGAAGGTTGGTGACTGACACCTGGCCAGTCCAGGTCACAGTTAGCCTGGGTACACTGGGCTTTTTCTGTTTTCTTTTTCTTTTTTCAGGAACACTTTCTTGTCAGGGACCCATCGTTTTTAGCAGAAAGAGAAACGCATTCCAACCTCTTGATAAAGTCCAGAGTCGCTGCACAGTTCCAATGATTTTTGTTTTGTTTTATTTTATTTTAAAAGGGCCTCCAGTTGACCCACTGATTGCATTTCTATTTAATTTTTTCAAGTGGAAATATATCTATTTCTTGGCTGATCTTGAACTCCTGAGTCCATTGATCCTCCTGCCTCAGCCTCCCAAATAACTGAGACTATAGGTATGTATCACTGAGCCAACTAGTCTGAGTGATTTCTGACAAAGATGTCAATCACTGTTGGCACTCTCTCAGAAGACAGACCAGGATTTTCTCTGAGTCTTTGCTATCTCACTAACAGGTAAAGTACAGGCCACCCAGTTAAATTCTAATTTCACATAAATAATGAATAAGTATATCCTGTGCCATAATAAATATGCCTCATATGATATTTGAGACATGCTTATGCTAAAAAAAAATTGCCATTTGTCTGAAATCTGAATTTTACAGGGTGTCCTGCAGTTCTGATTTGCTAGATCTGTCAGAGTAGGAGACCCTGTTGCGGCCCCTCCTCTTCCTCTGTCCTACGACGGGGTGCCTCTTTCTCTGTCCCTTAAATGACCACAAGTTTTGGGGGCCAGACACGGTGTCTGTCATTTCCGTGGGCACACACGTGACACCGGACAGGGAGGCCAACGTGACGGCTCTTGGGAAGGTTTCGGGGATGGGTGGCGGTCACCCGGGGTGCGGTTTGCAAGGCTCCTGAGTGGAGGGCAAGTGTGCCCAGCTGCAGTGTGGCTGAGGGTGTGACGGGGCCACAGAGGCCTCGGACGCAGCCCAGCGATGACCGTGTCCGCAGCCAAGCAGGTGCAAACACCCGCGTAACCCCAGCGGCTCACAGCAGCCAGCTGTTGAGCACTGGGCAGAGAACCACACTGACCCATAGGAATTGCCAGTGATTGTACAGTTTGGAGATGCAAAACCAACACTTTTCATTGATGGTGCTACATGGCTGGTACTGTGTCATGTAAGTCTCATGAAAACCTTCTGGGAACTCTAAACAGGCCATTCATACCTGGCACTCCCACTGGGGGACACTGAGGCAAAGGGGTGAAGTAGCTTGGTCAGGGGGTGAGGAGCACAGCTCTGATGTCAACCCAGGCAGGCACACAAACTCCTGAAACTAAGTATTTAGTGAGTAACTTCCTGCTTCTGGACGGAATGGTTCCACGACGCGGAAAACCGGTGGAAACCAGGAGCTCAGTGAGACACCCCCTGTTGGGGCGTGGGGGGCTCCTCATCGCCCTGGGAGCTGTTGCTGATCCTTCCTGCTGGACCTCAGAAGTTGGACTTCCTGTTGGCCACAGTCGGGTCTCTCCTGACCACCTGGCACCAGGGATGCAGTCGGGGTGCTCTGCACGTGTCAAACTGTCCAGAGGGATGGTGGTCGGCCCATGTGAGGTGTCGCATGTGCAACAGTCTTGCTTGGTTAAAGAACAAAGCATGTCGTGCATTTCAGAGCTGTGCACCTCAGACCCGTGTCTTCTGCCTACATCGGGAAGACCGGTGGTCTGCCGGCTGGGTCCTGGCCCGGAAGTGTGTGTGGTGTTCCCAGCCGTTTCTCTGACTTCCTGTTGGACAGTCACATGCTCATGAAGGCCTTCGAGTTTTCACTCCCCCAAACCTGCTATTGCCTGCTCTGACACGGGGTCCCTTCCTCCCGGGAAGGGGCCACACTCACCATGGTGGGGTACAGATGGCAGTTCACCCCAGTTCCCATTGCTCGAGTATGCAGGGATCAAAGGCTGCCCTGGGAATGCACAAGCCCTTTGAAGCTGCTCACAAAGGCGTTTCGGAGAAAGTTCAGTGATTAAGACCAGAGAGCTGCTTGCAGATGAAGCTGGGGCGGGGCAGTAAGGGACACGGATGGTGGGGTGACAGCAGGTTTTCCTGCACAAAGGATGATTAGCCAATTACTGAGTTGCTGGCAAACAGGGGTGTGGGGCAGCAAATATGACCCATGTGACTTAAGGTGTCTGGGCTGGGGTATCAGAGATGCCTGGGGAAGCTTTCTCTGAAAGAGTCAGAATTGGCTCTGACTGTGAACGCCTTTCCCACTGACCTGCTAATCATATTCCTTCAACTTTTATATCCCTGACCCTTGTAAAAGGATTGCATTGAAGGCGCCTTTTAAGCTGCATTTTAATAAGTCAATAAGAAAGCTCAAAATTATTTAAAGCTTCTTAAAGAGGATTATATTTGATTTCTTGTGGGAATTCTGGGGCATAGAATAGGAAAGATGATCAGTTCTTTGGAGGTCATTTTTTCCATGAAGAAAGCACATCATTTTAGACAAAAAATTTTAACTATTTTGTTGTTCGACTTGAGACAAACCAGGACAAGGAGGCTCTTGTCACTGGCTGGTGGCGTTGACCAGGCCCAGGGGCTTCGAGGGAAGGGCTTCTGTGTTTCGAAGGTGGAGATGTCCCTGGCAGTTTCTCCCTGCACCTTTAACATCAAGGTTCCCTGGTACCTGGGGAGGAGTCTCTAGGTGACAGAAAGAGCCATGGCTGGGCACTGTGAATCTTGGGGCCTGGACAATTTTAGGCCAGGGTGGACGTTGGGTTCAACCATGGGCCTGTTACTGGGGCTGCTCTGCGTTTGTGGGCAGCCTGGGAACTCTGCGTTTTGAGCCATCTGTCTGCTGTGGGGCTTCTGACCTTGGGCTGCCCTTGAGCCCGCTCTGGGCTCAGTGTTCACCTGCTATGTGTGCCCAGTGCTGTGAGACAGGGAGAAGGCCTGATTCCACGACCGGAAGAACAACTGGGCCTGCAGCTGTCTCTGCATCACGTCGTCTCTGAGGTTGCTAAACCTTAAAAGGTCAAGCAAGCATCTTGTGATGCTACCACCGGGAGGGTGCTGAGTGCTGCTGTCCCAGTTCAGACCCCTGCCACTTCCCCCTAGAGTGAGGACCCCACCTCCAACCCTCTTCCAGCCCTTCCTGTCCTGACTACCAGCCCAACTTTCCTGAACGGCAGTGCTGATCGCCCCAGGTCTTAATTACTTTTCTCTTGTTACTGAGACAAAAATATCCAACACCCACAAGTTAAGGGAGGAAAACTTGTATTCATCTCACAGTTTGTGGAAGTTTCAGTCTATAATCCACTGAGTTTGAGGCAGTGTGGCCCATGGCAGAGGGGCAACCGTTCATGGTGGCAGAAGACACCAAAACCAGAGAGCAATGAACCAGCTTCTTTCTGTCTCTTGTGTTTTATGGAGGCTACCTGCCCTACGGCAGGTGTAGCACTCACACCCTTAATCCCAGCACTGGACCGTAAATAAATCACAAACTGTAGTTTCAGCCATCTCTGAAAAGCCCGCCTCCCATCACTACATGAGGCTTTGGGGGGACATCTAGACACAAACCATAACATTCTGCCCCAGCCCTGCAAAGACTCCTGTACATTCCTTTATGCAAAAGGCATTCAGTCTATCTCTAAGAGTTGCCAAAGTTCTAACATTTCAGCATTGCTGAAAAGTTCAAGTCCCAAGTGTCCTCCGAGATTTAAGGCAAACACTTGGCTATGAGTCCCTGTACAAATGAAAAGAAAGTTAGACACTTCCAGCATTCAATGGCACAGAATAGACCTTTCCATTCCAAAAGTTACAAACAGGACAATGCTAAAGAATGGGACCAAAGCAAGTCCAAAATCCAGCAGGGCAAACATGTAGTTCCATGTGTGACATCCGAGGCCACCTCAGATGGCAAGATGTAGACTGCAAAGGACGTGGGTGTCTCAGGCCTATGGCACTTCCAGTGGTTCTGTCTTGGCTTCTCTCGGGTCTACTCTGTTCTCTCCTTCAAGTTTTCCTCAGACCATCCACATTCCTCCAAACTTCTGGGGTCTCCACTGTACCTTTGGCTTCACACACACAGCTTCGCACACTGCCCTCTCAGGGGCACACCGCCTGGCTTGCCAGGCCTTTTTCTGAAATTGAGGTAGAAGCCTTTCTGACCCCACAACTCTTGCATTCTGCTTGCACCTAAAACCAGCACCATCTGGATGGTGCCAGGGTCTGCTGTCAGCTGGAGCAGTAACCAGGCTCCCCTCTTTCTGGGCTATGGAGGTTGAGTGCCTGGATCACTGAGAACTCTGAATCCAGTTCTGAGGTACAGATTCTCTCGGTTGCTGCCATTCTGGAACATGGTGCTCTGTAGTTTTCTTCTCAGAGCAAAGTCTTTCACTTTTGCAACTTTGAGGCTGCAAAGGGTAGAGTCCTGTTGCTTCTTGTGATGCCCTCAGGCCATCTTTTCTATTCTGCTGTTCCTCTTCAGTAATCAAGGTCTCCTTTGCTCTATCTTTTCAGTTCACAGCTTTACTGGAGCTTCCTTTCTGGCCAAACTCACAACATTTTAAATCATTCTGCTGGCCTCTTTGCTCTTGATTCTTAACACAGATCTGACTAAAAACCCCCAACAACAGCTATGCCAGCACCTCAACATTCAACTGCCTTGAAGTTTCTTCTGCAATATTAATTAGTCTGCAGCCTAATCTTGGTCTCAGAGAAAGTCTCTGGACATGGCAAATGCAGACAGACTTTTTACCAAGGCATAACACACATTGTCTGGAGTCCAACAACCAATGCAGTCCTTCTTCCCAGCAGAAACCTCCTGAACCTGGTCTTTAATGGCAGGATTTCTATCAGCCCTCTAGTTTTCTGAGCTCTGACCAGAATCTCACATACAGTATGTCCTAAGATATTCCAGATCTACTTTTTAGCCAGCATCTCCAAGCCTTTCCAAACTCTTCCCACAAGCCAGTCCCAAAGGCTCCTGAACCACATGGTCAGGTGTGGTCACAGCAATGACCCTACTCCTGGTACTAATTTCTGATTTAGTTACTTTTCCTGTTGCTGAGACAAAATACCCAACACCCAAAGTTAAAGGAGTGTAATGGTTGATACATTGTGTCAACTTGAGAAGTTTAGAAGTTTAATTAAGTGACTCAGCAGGGAACCAAGTCCTTACTTTGTAAACATCCTCAGCTAGTGCAAGAGGAGGGCATAGAGGCGGTGTGAGTGCTACACCTGCCCTGGGGGGTGGTAGCCTGCTTACAATATAAGGGAAGTGAATAGGCTTGTTCTCATGCCCTTTTTGCTCTTGCTGCTTTTGCTGTCTTCTGCTGCCTTAAAGTATTGCCCCTGTGCCATGCCACCCTACTTTGGAGCCAGCTGATTACAGACTGAAACCTCCACAAACTGTGAGCTAAATAAACCTCCCCTTCCTTAATTTTGGGCATCAGGTATTTTGTCTCAGCAACAAGAGAAAAGTAATCAAGACAAAGGGGAAAGTTCTACTCAGCTCACAGTTTGTAGAGCTTTCAGTTTATAATTGGCTGGCTCCAAGGCAGGCTGGCACATGGCGGAGGGCAACAGTTCACAGCAGCAGAAGACAGGAAAAGCAAGCAAGGGAAGCGAAGGATAAGCCTCTTTCTGTCTGTTATAGTTGTGTTCGGATGCCCCCGCCCCCTGCAGCCTCATGTAATCATGGACAGGGCTGAGTCTGGCATTTGTGATTGGCTTGTTGTCTGGCACTGGGATTGGTGGTGTGAGTGCCACACCCGCCCAGGGTTGGAGCCAGCATACAGTGTAAGGGTGGGAAGAAGGTGTGTCTCTCTCTGTTGCCCAGTTCATGGTTGCTGTTTGCGGTCACCACGAACGGCTGCCCCTCAGCCATGCCACCCTGACTTGCAGCCAGCTGAGTATGGACTAAAACCTCCAAAAAACTGTAAGAAATAAATCTTTCCTTCCTTCATTTTGGGCATCAGGTATTTTGTCTCAATGACAAGAGAAAAGTAACCAAGACACTGCCCCTTATATTGTATCCAGTCTACTCAAATTAGGGTGGTACCAATCTATTCAGTGGATTGGTCCAGCAATCACCCACCCTTAATCCCAGCATTGCACCGTGAATCAATCACGCACTACACTCAGCCACCTCTGGGGAAACTCTGTGACCACATGAGGCTTTGGGAGGATGTCTTGACTCAAGCCATTATATCCCGGGACCATTGACTGCAACCATCTGTGGCCCCCATTACCTGTCAAAGACGATAGCCCGGTATCACCTGGCCCCGTTACTCACCCTCTCCAGCTCAGCCGGCCACTTGCTGGGCCACATTTCCTGTCCAGGCTCTTCTGCTGAACTGTCAGGAAATGCTATGCCACGCCCCTCCATTCAGCATTCCCAGTCCTTAAATGCTGCCTCTTCCAGAAGGCCTGTCCCGAGGCTGCCAGGCCTCTGAGCTTGCTGTCTTGGGGGGACCCCTGTGGCCGGCTATACTCCCTTCACGATGCTTAAGCTGACCTCCGTGCCTGGGTTTTCTGCGTGTGCCTTACCCGCTTCCTGGACCTGGCAGCTTCTGAGACACCCTCGATTTTTAACTCTAAGGGACACCTCACCTGCTCCCACTGCCTGTGCCACATACCACGTGCTTGGGGACTTTCCCAGAGGACCTCACTTCCGGCGAGTGGGGTGCAGGGCTGTTTTCAGCCTCCAGACCCCAGAACCTGCCTCTTTACCTCTTCAGCCTCTGGCCTCGTCTCCCTGTGAGGGCGGCAGGCGGCATCCACGTGACAGCTCCTGGCTCTTTGGGCTCAGGACTCAGCACCCAGGTGGTTCCCAGGCTGCACTGTGTGACCCACCCTGGGCACCCTTCGGGATGGAAGGCTGGGAAACATCGGGGGGCGGGGCAGGTTGCATTGCGTCCCCCCAAAACACATGCCCAAGTCCCATTCAGCTATGGCCACCTGCCCTCCCCTCACCCCACCCGTTCTGGTTTGGAGGATGAAACAGTCCAGACCTGTGTCATTTACTTAAAAACAAAGAGCCAAGCTCTCCAGCGGGCGACCTTGGGGTCTGTGTGAGGCGCTCTGGACTCATCCAGCCACCTAGCCGGCTTTCCGTCCCTTCCACCTGGGTGGCTGGGGGACAGACTCGGCTGAGGGGCCACCAGGGGTTGACTCAGCAGGCCTGGGATTGCCACACCCTGATTGGACAGGGCCCAGATCCTGGGTGGAGACCTGATACCTCCAGGCCCTGGGAGTCCCCCGGGTAAGTGTGGGGTTTCCCGAGGGATCTGGGGCCATGCCAGTTGGTCCAGGCCGATGACGTGGCTTGTAGTGAGGCCTTGGTCACACACTATGGGCTCAGCCTTCGAAGGGCCGCAGTCAAAGGTTACCTGCACGGGCGGTCAGCCCAGAGGAGCGAAGTAACCCGGTCCCTGTATGTGATCACATGGTGACGGCACCCTCCCCCTCTGCGATGAACCCCCAGTAAAGCCTGGACTTGGAAGCCCAGGCCAGCGCCGCTGTGGGGACACTCTGGGCACCGTCACACACCGCTGCTGGGGACAGACACCGCTGTCCAGCTCTCAAGGGCGATGGTAGCAGCTGCTGTCCGGTGACCCTGGGCCCAGCTGTGAGGGGCCGCTTCCCTTTGCTCCTCTCAGTCTGCGTCTCCTGTACCCACGAGCACAGTGGCTCTTTGGGGTTTGGTGACTGCTTTACAGGAATTACAGAAACTGAATAACAGGAAACTTGGGGTCCCGCCTACCCCGAAATGCTGTGTCATTTTTGGTGGGACAGAGACTCCACTGAGTCAGATGACCAAGCGGGGGCGTGGCTGAAGGGGTAGACGCCCAGCCTCAGGCCTCCGAGGACGGTGGCCAGGGTCTCCCCCCCAGGGCGGGCTGTGGGGCCCCCATGGCGCTGGGTGTGTGTTCAGCTCCCAGGGGACAGGGTCCAGTTCCTTCGTGGTTCTCACAACTTTGGGTAAAAGAAAGTTAACTCTGAACAAGCAAAAGCTCTGTGGATGCGAAGTGTGCTGCATGAACAGGTACGAGGGAGGGGACAGGAGGGCCAGGGACCCCGGCCGGGCGTGAAGAGGGCCGGGGAGTCTCACAACCGGATGCCGGAGAGCGGCCCGGCTTGAAGACACTCATCTCCGCCTCGCCCTTTAAAACCAAAACGCTGGGCTTCATTTGCATTTAGATCTCCTGTCTCCCGCTTTTCATCTAAAGACAAATCCTCACAAAAGGCTGCTTAATTAGACCAAATTAGATTTCCACTCAGCAGCTTGTCATTCATTACAAAATATGCCTTTCTTTTTCTATTTTGGTAATTACGGGCTCCGTCCGGCGGTAAGCATTCACCCCAGCCACCGAATCTGACTCGAATTCCTGATTTTGTGCAGGGATGAGGAAAATTATTCCGTGGCACCCAATCCATCTGTTGTCTAAGTTGGCTGCAGACCATCACCGGGGTCTTTAACAATAACAGGCACCCTCGATCCTCATCCTTTAATGATTCATTGTGAGGGCAGCCCAGAGCGTTGTACGTTTGGAATCTTCACCTTCGCTGTGCAGCCCTGTTCGTCTGAGAGGCCACGCATTAAGCCACGGATGGAGCAGTACCTCGTCCTGAGTCCTCTGATCCCATTGCTCAGGGAACTCAGCTCTTGGCGGTTCGTCCCCTTTTCCCAAGCCGTGGCACGGCCGTTGGCCATTTGTGGACACAGCCGGGACAGCTGGGCACCTTGGGCAGGGCCTGGGTGGCAGGCTTGGCACAGTGTGGCTGATCCAAGGTCTTCATTCTGTTCACATGCTTCCCACTCATTGCAGCTGGGGCAGCTCTGACCCTGCAAGCAGCCCACGACCCAGGGGTGCCCCCCCAAGTAACTGGCTTCGGGGTGCTGGAGAGAATGCGACCTGAATGCCATCCTGGCATGGCCCAGTTGACTTCGCTCTGGTCCTTCTTCTTGTGAGCGCGTATGGGAGGGTGGCCGTGAGCTGGTCACCTAGGACAAGTGCTGCATGCGGGTGGAGGTGGGGACGGGCGACGCCGACTCCCTCTGGTACCTGGCGCTCATTCCCGCCGGGCTGAGCCGCACGGAGCACTGGATAGTCGGCCCGGAGTGTGAGCCTGGAAATTGGGTGGGGAGTGCCCTGCTCGGGCCACGGGAATAGACGGCAAGTGGGGGAGCTGATTCCTGCGTGGCAGAAGCGGTCACACGGGTCCAGATGGCGCGCTCTAGGCTTGCTCCACAAGGGAATGGCAGAGCCAGCGGCGCCCTGGAGACCAGTGTCTCCCTTCTGCCATGTCACAAGAGGGGACTGAGGCTGCCGTGCTGGGCTGCCCTCCCCGGAAGCCTCTAGCCGGTCGCAGTCGCAGCCGGGTTCTTCACCTCTCCCAGCCGTGGTGACTGCACAGGTCCTTCCCACCTTGGGCCCTGCCAGCTCAGCTCCTGGGGAGTTGGGGAGCAAATCCAGGCCTGTTTTGAAGATCCGAGGCCGATGGGCCTGTGGTGAGGAGAGTGGTTTCCCGGAGCCCCTGGGGTACCCGCCAACCACACCGCACACTGGCATCCGGTCGCCGGAGCCTGCTGTGTGCCCAGGGCTGGGGACACGGTGGCGTGGAGACCGTGGATGAGACTGAAGCCACCACGCCTCACAGGGCGGCGGGCCAGGCGGCAGCGCAGGCCCGGCGGTGGTGGGGCTGGGGTCCCTTCTGTAAGTATCGTCATTGGTGCGTGCGGAGTCAGTACGGTTCTTGAGGGACGGGCGTGCAGCTATTCCTTGCTTAGCGACCTGTGTGTTTTAACGTCTGGCCCAACTTGCGAGCCGTGCTCAGATTCACCACGCGGGAACTCGGGCGGCTGTGGGGCCTCACGGCGGCTCCCACTGCAGTCCTGGGATTCTCGAGGGTCGTTCCGCGCGGCACTGCAGTTCTGCGTTGTGTGACTGACTCTGTGATGCCTCGGAGCACGGAGTGTGAGTCACGCAGACACAAACCAAGGCCCTCAGGCCGCAGTCTCACTCCGCGGCGGCCTCGTCCTGTGCCTCGTACCGCGTGCCTTGCACTGCGCACGGCCCTCGATCAGCGACCACTCTCGACTAACAGCCTGGGTGCGGGGCAGAGCGTGGGTGTTGGAGAGGGGCACCTGCGTGTACTGCCGGCATCTCGTTGTTTTTATTTCCTCTTCCCCTCCCTATCTCCCCGCTCCCTCAGCCACAGATCCCCTTCCTGTCTCTGCATGGTCTACCTCCCAGTTTCCTAACGTCTTTTATTTTGCTCTTTAATTTATTTATAATTTGGATTTCTCATAGAAGAGATGTGGTGGCGCATCCCTTTAATCCCAGCACTCGGGGAGGCTGAGGTAGGAGGAGTGTTGTGAGTTCGAGGCAGGCTTGGGCTACCACGTGAGTACAAGGCTGGCCTGAGCTACATAGTGCGACCCTGTCTCAAAAAACTAGGGCTGGGGGTTTGGCTCAGTGGCTTAAGTGCCTGCCTGGCAGGAATGAGGTTGTGAGTTTGATCTCTGGTACCGAAAAAAAAATTTAAGCTCATATGTCTGATTTGATTTATTTAACATTATGGTCTCAAAGGGCAGCCATTGTCCTACAAATGACTTAATTCATCCTTCTTTATGGCAGTGTAGCACTCCATGGTGCATAAATACCACATTTTCTTTATCCATTCATCTGTTGATAGACTGGGAATTCAGCTATTATATGAGTTGTGCTGCTATAAGTATGAGCGTGCATGTAGCACTGTAACATGAATTTCATGCTTTTGGGAACATACCAAGAAGAGGTATAACTAGGTCAAATGGAATTTTTATTTTTAGATTTTCAAGAACTCCCCCCTCTCATGTGCACAGTGGTTGTAGTATTTTACATCCCACCAACAGGGCTGGGGTTTCTCATTGGGGAGGAGAGCCCGGGGGCTTCCTTTAAGAGGCAGTTTCTTTTCTGGTACTGGGGGCTGCACCCACGGTCTTTCTGTGGGGTTGCCTCTCCAGCCCTCCCCCACTCCCACCCCACCCTCGTTTTACCAAGCTGCCCAGCTGGGCTCGAACTTGCGCCCCTCCTGCCTCAGCCTCCCAGAGTGCTGGATGGCAGCCGTTCAACAGCGTGTGCCATTTGGAGGTGGCATTCAGGGGAGGCTCGGGGGGGAGCGGGGAAGCGGGGGAGCGGGAGAGCGGGGGAGATGACTGCAGACTGGAGATGGGGCGGGGCCGGCACCCGTCAAGCTGCTGAAAGATGTCAGTGGCTGGAAATGGAGGCCAAGTGAGGGTCCAGGCTGCACCCAGAGTGGGGGGCCAGGGGTCCCCTTGGTTGCACAGCTGAGCCGAAGACCCCGCCCCACCTGGTACTCCCCTAGGTAGCTTATTCCTCGTGGCGGCTGAGACCCACGGACTCCAAAGCCCACCGGCATCAGACTCAAATGTCCACACATCTGGGTGTTCAGACCAGCTAGACCAGCCGGTCAACTGCGCGGGGTGGCCTGCAGTCGGCCAGCGCCTGCTGAGGACGAGGAGCCAGGCTGCTGCCGCCCGCCCGCCAGACCACCACCCAGAGCCCGCGGCAGCCCACCGCCACATCCCCTCTCCGCGCCCTCCCACTGCGGTGGAGGCCCCTCTGGCGGTGTCCTGCTGGCGGGGCTGCCCTTCTCCCGGGGCCCCGGCCTAGCATAGCAAACAAGCAAAGCCTGGGCCCGGGGACTCACTCCCTACCCCTCCTGTGCCCGTCTGGTTTGGGGCTCGTTTCTCCATTTGCAGTGCTGGGGACGGAAGCCCGGGCCTCCCGCATGCTAGGTCCCCAGCCCCTCCGCCGACGACTCATCCCGTCCCTAGCTTCAGGGTACCCGACACAGCGACTCACGTCCTGCAGAAGGAGCATTGCTTCGTCTTCCTTAAAGCGTCCGCCCAGATCCGATCCACAGCAAGCGCCCAGGCCGTAGAGAGGCGGGGACCCTACCTCTGTCCTCGAGCTTGGAGCCCACATCCCTGGCTGCCGCGACCCTGGGCTTAGGAGCAGGCTCCCTTGGGAGTCACTTCCTCCGTCTCCACTACCTGCGATGCTAACGGGTCAGCTGGCGTTTCATGTTAAACTCCTTCTCATTTATCACAATCCCACTTTTTGTTATTGACATGGAAATAAAACTTACAATCAATGAGATGTTATGAAATATACATCAAAACAGAAGTCACCGCGCAGGCGTTTTCCTCTGTTCTCGGGAAGAAACAAGGGTTCACCGAGGGGCGAGGGGGGCTGAGGGAGGACCCGGAACATTTTTCTTCCCTATTACATGATGCGATTTTCAATGAATCCATAAAGAAAACGAAAACATAAATAGAGAAACCAAACAGAATGATCCCTGCAGCTGTCAAAACTTAAAACAGTTCAGTTTGCCTTTGATTTCTGTTTTAAGTTTTGAAAAGTACATAGATCATTCTCTGCTTTCTCCTCTTCTTTCTGTCTACTTTTTTTTCCCTTTTTTTTTTTTTTTGCACAAGGTGTCTCCTCCTTAAATCTGCTCACTCCAGGGCCCACTGGCTTTGACCCCTGGCAGCCCAACTGACCAAATGAGCAGGCGGATGTGGCATTTATTCCTCGTGCCGAAGCTGGCCCACCTCGGGGACAGGCCTGGTACTCTGCCTGCGGCTCCTGGGCAGGCCAGGGATGCTCGGTCCTGGCCGGAAGCCACATCAGAGGAAGCTGCACAGGGTTTCTTCCTCTTGTAAAATTAGTGTCGCACTGGAGAGGAAGAGCGACACATCCTGCAAACCTACTGTGTGCCAGGCACCTATTGCTGCTTTACCTTCAAATCTCATCACACCAGAAGGTGGGAGGATTGCTGACTACTGAAGGGGCACTGAGAAACAGACCAGAGAGGTCAAGAACATGCTCAAAGCCACACAGTGAGAAAGACTCACAGCCCTGGTTCTGATCCATTCTGCCCACAGCAGGTGGATTTGGGAGAGGTGGCCTCAGAGTAGTGGTTTTTTTTTTCTCTTCATGAATGCTGCAGAATTCACCCATTGAAAGGATCAGACTCCCGCCCAGGAAATGTGCAGTGGCCGGCTCAGAACTAGGGCTGCCTGCTCTCTGGGGTCCATTACCTACCTGGGGTCCCCCAAGCTCCTCTCTGAACCCTGAGAGAGTCATTCATCTCCTCCTGAGTCCCCTGTGCAGACCAGAGGACGACACACAGCTCGGGCTCCTCCTCCCCTCCCACGGCACCTGCCTGCCACCGGCGAGGCCACCAGGGAAGCCACCCGGGGTGAAGCAGAGTCCCTGGGTAGTGGGCCCCGTCCTGTGTAGCCTTAGAATAAAAATGACAAGATCCTGGAATTCTGCAGCCAACGTGTTGCCTTCCGCTGCCGGCCTGGGGACCTGAGTCACAGCCATGGGCCCAATGGCTCTGGCCTCCCGAGCCGCCCCGTGCCCCATGCCCACCTCCACAGACTCCCCTCCCGCAAGGGAAGCGCAGCGTCCCAGGACACAGAGAGACGGCAGCTTGTGCTGTGTCCCCTCTCGCCTGCCCTGGCGCTGGTCATCTACAGAGAGGGGAGTCTGTTAGCGGCTCCGGCCTGAACCCCAGCACCGCTTCCTGGGGAAGAGCTGAAGGTTAAACTCACATAAAATTAACTGCCAACCAATTTAAAGCATGCGGTTCAGTGGCTTTAACTGGACTGCAGTGCTGTACAGTTGTGATATTTAATTCCAAGACTTTTCGCCACCCCAAAAGGAAACCGTGTACCCCTGATCTCCGGCCTTCTAACCAAAAGCAATCACCAGCTTCTGCTTTCTGTCTCTTCCAATGTGCTGATTCTGCACATCTCACCTAAATGGAGTCACACGTGCTGTGGCCTTTTGTACCTGACTGGCTTCTTCTTTTAGCATGTTTCCAACTCCATTGCAGCATGGATCGATATTGCTCTGTTTCTTGGCTAAATAATATTCCATTGCATAGCTGGCTGTATGTTCCACATTTGGTTTACCTGCTGATCCACCGATGAGCATTCGGGTGTTTTCCTCCTTTGGGCCGTTGTGAATGTGCGTGTGCACCAACCAGTCTGGGGCCCGGTTTCCAGTTCTGCTGGGTGTATGCCTAGGAGTGGAATTCCTTAGTCCTACGGTAATTTGCTAACTCTTTGAGGGACTATCAAATCAATGTCTTCAGGTTACAGTCAGTTGTCTGTCTGTCAAGATGAACGCAGAATTGCTGATAATTTGAAGCCGTGGAGATGTAAATGACAACTGGCAGCAAGCAGAACTGCTTTTTATGTACAAGTCTGCTGCCCTCCGCCACGGACTTTACCTGCATGGCGAGCTCCCCGCCGACTCGGAGCCGGGCGCCGTCCTTA
Organism: Dasyprocta punctata; assembly: GCA_004363535.1. NCBI lineage: Eukaryota > Metazoa > Chordata > Mammalia > Rodentia > Dasyproctidae > Dasyprocta > Dasyprocta punctata. Next base: position 30,287 of record RJWM01016716.1, read on the forward strand.
CCACCAGGGTTCCGTAGGGGAGGAAGCTGAGACCTGGCGGCTTGGTCACTTTGCTCAAGGTGGCAGTCGGGAAGCCGGGACTCCAGCTGCAGAGGGCCTGGACTCTGCTCACGCAGTCGCCGAACTGTCGTGTCCCGAGCCTGTGCCAAATGAGCTCTGCTTGGCTCCGGGCCGTGCCTGGAGTACGGGGTGGCGGCGGCAGCTCGCTGCACCTTGTCACGCAGTGCTGGTGTCACGTGGGCCTGCCCGGGGCACGCCCCGCCTGACACAGGCAGGTGACCCCCAACTGCCAAGCTGGGGCTTCGCTTGGTCCTCTGTGTCCCCGAGGCAGCTGCCACTTATCCGGTGCTCACCACATCCACGTCGACCTTCTCGGCCACAGCCCTTGCGGGGCACTGGGCTCCCCCGGTTACAGGTGGGGACCTGGCATCCAGACCGTTTGAGTGACCAGGCAGGGTGGCACAGGGGGTCCAGTGGGGCGGGGCACGGTTCCTCAGGGTCTGGCTTCCGGAGCCAATTGGGAGTGGCTGTCTCTCCCAGTTTCCCCTGAGCACCTCTCCCAGGACTGTGGCACCCTGCCCAGGGAGGGTGCACTTGCAGGAGTCCCCAGCCCACGACAAGAAGCCGCCTCCCAGGAGGGACTCTGGTCTCTCCAGAGCCTCAGATGACACCAGTTTTTATTGCTTTACACATAATCCGAATCCGGGTCTCGGCTTCCCGCCATCTCCCCCGCCGTGCGCCCCCTCCACCTAAGCCCGCCGTTGAGTTAGGGGCCCCCAGGGGCTGTGGCTCGAGCGGATGCGTCCTTGCGCCTCTGCTGCCCGCCGCCGCCTTCTCCGAGTGTAATCAAACATCAAGCTAAGTAGCAAATAAATCTCTCCATCTCATAAGCTGCACAGCGAGATCATGTAAATGCAAATGAAGGACCTGGTTTCAAGCTGTCGAGGGGGAGGGGAGGGGAGGGAACGCAGGGCCCCGTGCCGCCCGTGACTGCCTCGCTCCGCCAGGGCCATACATCAGCCCCAGGAACGGAGTAGCCGCGTGGGGAGGCTGGGCCGCCCCGGGGAGCAGCCGGGCGGGCGGAGACACAGAGGCTGCCCGAGGCCGTGAGAACCAGACCCAGAGGCCAGACAGGCGCAGTGGGGCCTGAGCCGAGTCCCCACCGCGGGGCTCCCTCGGCCTGAGCCAGGAGGGGCCGGGTCATCCCGACGGTGGCGTGGTCAGTAGGACCGGCAGTCACTGGTTATGAAGCTCACACGCCTCAGACACTGTGAGTGTGGGGCCGAGGTCACATAGGAGCTGGCGGAGCTGAGAACTGAACCCAGTCCCTTGCAGCTCCACTGACACGCTGGCCTCCCGTGGCCCCACGCGGGCTTCAGCATCTCCCTCCGGATTGCCCAGCGTCCCCGTGGCCGCTTCCACCCCGGCTGTGGACTTGTGGCAGGAGAGCCTAGTGTGTGACTTCTTAACGTGCAGGACAGACACGCAGTATGTCACTCTGCTTTTTTATTTTTTGTGTAATGTCAGCTGGGTGTGGTGGCACACGCCTTTAATCCCAGCACTCGGGAGGCTGAGGTAGGTGGAGCATTGTGAGTTCGAGGCCGGCTTGGGCTACAATGTGAGCATGGCTGGCCTGAACTGCATAGCGCGACCCTGTCTCAAAAGACTAGGGCTGGGAATTTGGCTCAGTGGCTTAAGCGCCTGCCTGGCAGGCAAAGGTTGTGAATTCGATCCCTGGTGCCACAAAAAACAAAAACAAAAACAAAAACAAAAAAACTAACAGCGACAAAAAACAAATGTCATCTGGGTGTGTGGTGCATACCTGTGTACCTGTGATCGCAGCACTAGGGAGGCTGAGGCAGGAAGGATGACTACAAGTTGGACAGCCTGGGCTACAAAGTGAGTGAAAGGCCAGCCTGAACTGTAGAGCAAAACCACGTCTTGAAAAACACACACGCAAAAAAAAAAAAAAGTCTAAAATAAAATAAAATAAGACCTCAAGGCTGGTGTTGTAACGCATAACTGTAATCCCAGCACCTGGGCGGCTGAGGCAAAAAGATCACCACGAGTTCGAGTCCAGCCTGGGCTACATACGTAGTGAGATCAAGGCCAGCTTGAACTACTTAATGAAACCCTGTCTCAAAAAACAAACAAACAAACAAACAAAAAAAAAAAACTAAAACAAAGTGAAATCTCCGGAAAGCTGACATCTCCAACCACATGCACCCTCACACACACACCGCATTCGTGTTCCCTGGTTTCCTTCCCGTTTTTAACACGGTTGGAAGAGTAGTGTATGTAAAATGTGAATCCTGCTGTGTCTTCTTTTTTCCGCTTGACATTATTTTATAGGCCTTTGATCACATATGGACGTGGCCTTCCCGCGCGTGGCTTTTTAGTATCACTCTGCGCTGTTCAGCTGCCACTCAGACAATGCACGTGGTTCAGAGAACTGGGCTTCCGAGACGGCGCCCGGGTGCTTTGATGCCTGCTCACCTTATTTTACATGATTGTTTATCTGAGGCTCTCATTATGGAAATAAATAAATATCCTTTATGCTAATCATGAGCACAATTTGCATTTATATTGTGCTTTCCGTCGGAGGATCTTAAATTGTTTTACAATAATGCACTGCCCCGGCGTGCGCTCGACAGCCCGCCTGTGCATCTGTATGCGCGGGGAGACCTCCGTACAGATATTTATTTAATAACTACCAGGCAATAACTGGGATTTCACCTAACTGCGCTTTAATAGGATGCAGGAAACGGCGAAGGCTTTTCAACTGGTGAATAAACATGCGTTTAGTTTAGACGAGGGGCCCGAGGGTCAGTGACGCGTGTCACCAGGAGGTGGGGGAGTGGCGGGGCTGCTGGAGGGCTCGCGCGCTCTCTGACCAATGAGTGTCTAAGGTGGGTCTAGAACCCAGGCGTCCAGCTGCTGGGCGGCCAGGCTGGCATTCTGGAGAAGGCCACTGGCCCATTTGTCCAGAGCCAGCGCTGGTTTCAGTCATATAAGCAACAAAACTGATTTCACTCATTGTCGCTTATGTGGGGAGAGACGGAGTCGCTCAGGGGAAGAGGGCGGGACTTGGCTACACGCAGTTGAAAGGCTGGGTCACTTGTTTGGAAGGCACTGCCCCTGCGAAGGGGCTTCCCAAGGCTCGGGGCTCCAGATCTTCGTTCCAGGCATCTTCCCAGTAAGGCGGGAGGGAAATGCCACTGGGGGCGTCTAACTCTGGGAAGCCCCGTGGGTCCCCGCCACCCCTGGCCGCTCCGGGGGCTGCGTGTCGCCGGTTCCCAGGGCCGGTTCCGGGCCTGGTCCCTCCTGTCAGGAAGTGGAAGGAGCCACCGATACTACAGGAGGAGCCTGGAGAACTTCAGCACCCCCTGGGACGGGGAGAGAGATGGTTTTAATTAGAGTGGAGAGATGGGAAATAAGGCAGAGAGGGATGACATCTTAATCAGGTTTAATGAAGCTGTCTGCCGCCGGAGACAGCTGTCACCCAGAGCTGTATTCCAGCCAAGCCACTCTGGGAGAGCAAACCGGGGGAAAGGCACCGGCTGAAGGCGGCTGGGGGCGGGGGAGGGTGGCCAGACTCCGAGCTGGGATTTTGCACCTCCCTCTTGATTCCGACCCTGGGGTGCAGGGGTTCTGGCGGCCGGTGGTGGGCAGTGAGCCACGCGCAAGTGACTCTTTTCACGTCTCCCCGCTGTGCACGACTTCGAGGCCACCGGGCATCACGCGTCCTCTGCCTTTCCCGTCTGTGCGGTAGGCACGAGGCGGCCTCCCTTGCAGGGTCACAGTGAGGGGGGCGGTCCGAGGCGGGTTCAGTGCAGGGGGCTGAGGTCCGAGGAAGGTGAATTTAACCCCAGCTGGTCCTTTTGCTGCCTGGATGGCTCTGAGCACCTGTGAACCTCTGTGAGCCTCAGTTTCCCCATCCATAAAATGGGAAACCTGCTCCACATGGGCTGGAGGAGCACAGAGAGCTCTGATGCATGCTTAGCACTCCGAGAAAAGGCTGCTACAGGAAGTCCCCAGGCGCCAGCTGTCCCGCATGTAGGAGGGACACAGCAAATGCTATTCTCTTTCTTTTTCACTTTCTGCAGTAAAGACAGCCTGCTGGCTGTCAGGAATCCCTATGGGGAGTGGATGCCTGCAGGCTCTGAATGGTTTCATAGCACCTGAGTGCCATCTGCCCCAGGGCCTTTGCACAGCCCAGTCCGAGTGCTGGCTGGGAGACCCCTGTTATATCTGCAGGTGACATCTCCCATCCTGTGCGGGGTGGATGGACAGGCTGCCTGGAGACCTAGTGGCTGAGATCTGTGGCTAAGTCCCCTCCGTTTCACAGATGGCTTGCCGTGGAACCCAGTGGCCCTCAGGCCTCAAGTTCCTCCTGCTTGTTGGTGGCCGCTGATCTCAGCTGCCGCAAGCTGCTGGCCCTGGCCTAGAAATCAGGAGCTCCCGACAACCTGTGTGTCAGCCCTAGCCCCTGTCACAGGTCCCCGGGCCACCCAGAGACCCACAGTCCCCGACAGGCTCCCAGGAATCCTCTCTGCACACCCTGGGCCCCTGGCCTCCCTTCTCCAGGTCGCTTCTCCCCCAAGATGTCAGTTCAAGCCCTGAATCTTCCTTTTCCTGGCCACCACCCCCAGATCCAGATCGAGCCGTCATGCGTGGAGGGTTTTCCCAAGCGGCAGCTTTTCCCACCCTCTCCCGCCTGTCGGGCTGTCAGACATGGCCTCTGCCGGGCTGCCCGGCTGCGAGACTGTGGTGGTTCCTGTTGACCCCGCCCCCACCAGCCTCTGGTGCTCACAGGCAGGGCTTGGGGAGGTGACGGGATTGTGAGGCTGCTGTGCTGCCTTGGCATCGGGAGGCGGGGCCTGGTAGAAGGCGGGGCCTGGTAGGAGGCGGGGCCTGGTAGGAGCCAGCCTGCACGGTGGACTTCGCAGACCAGAGCCTGGGTGTGCCACGCCTAGACTTCCCGCGGAGGGAGGGGCCTGGGTGTGTCGCCGCCACTGCAGGAGGACCATGTGCATGGCCACCTCCGTCCTGGGCAGCACCACTGGGGGGCCCCCTCCCGGAAGTGTCCAGATTCGGTCAGATGTCCCCAGGGGATAAAAATCATGCGCCCTGAAGACCGCGGGTGTATGACTTCCTGTGATATGATCCCAGCAGCACCTCCTCACTCACCAGCATTGGTCATTTGTGTTTCTGGGGTTGGCGGTCACGAGTTGAGCTGTCAGAATCATTCTTACCCATTTCGGGATGGCGTGCATCGTCATTTCCGTCGGTGTCTGGGAGGGACCACTAAGGCCATGCGTATCCGAGTTGCTCCAAACCTTCCTTGAGAGCCGTGAGCTGTTATTTTGTGTTTCCCAGAGGTCGGGGACCTTGACATGTGGTCTTGGCCACTGGGTGTCCTCTGAATGAAGTTCCTGGCCAACTGTTGCTCATGTTTCTAGAGAAGAACCTGCCCTTTCTTATTGGTTTATAGCTGCTCTTTACATTTGATGGCCGTGAGTCTTTTCGTCAGATACATGCACAGGGAATATCTTCTCTTGCTCGATGTGTGGGCTCAGATGTCAGAGCTGGGGCGCCCTGTGCTACCCTCCTCACACCCCCTGGCACCCTTTGCTGGCATCAGTTGATTGTCTTTTGGCAAAACAGTGAATTTCATGAGAACAAGAGCTGTTGTCCATTTTGTTCCCCTTAGAATTCCCAGCCCTAGCCGGGCGTGGTGGCGCACGCCTTTAATCCCAGCACTCGGGAGGCTGAGGTAGGTGGAGCGTTGTGAGTTCGAGGCCGGCTTGGGCTACAACGCGAGTGCAAGGCCGGCCTGAGCTACACAGTGCGACCCTGCCTCGAAAAACCAGGGCCGGGAGTTTGGCTCAGTGCCTTAAGCTCCTGCCTGGCAGGCGTGAGGTTGTGAGTTCAATCCCTGGTGCCGCAAAAAAAAAAAAAAAAAAAAAAGAATTCCCAGCCCAGGGCTTGGTGCACTGCAATGGTGAAATATTTGTGGAGGGGAGGTCTGAGGAGGCCGCCTGCTGGGAGGAGGTTTCACACCCGCGTCTGCAGGGGCTACTGATTCCCAGGCAGCCGGGCTAAAGAGCACGGAGAGCAAGCTTCTTCCCTGCTCCCCGGCCCCGCGGGAGGGCGGTAGCCAGCTCCCGAGTCTGTCTGTCGTTCCTCTGCCAGCTGGAAGTCTGCCCACCTGCGACTGCCCCGGAGGAGGCAGGGCCTCTCCCAGAGAAGTCACATTTTAATTAACTTCCCCAGCAGTCGCTGGAGAGGCTGGATCATCTTCATAAACAAATATGAGGCCGGAGCTCCGCCTGCGGCTCCAGGAAACCAAAACAAAGCACCCAGCAGAGGGCCTTGCACCTGCCATGGCTCCAGAGGGAGGCGGGGGTCTGGGGTTTGGGAGGAGAGGAGAGAAAAGACAGAGAGATTAGCCATGCGTGGAGAACCCGCAGAGTCTCCAAGTGCACCGTCAGAGCTGCACAATGTAGCCTCCAGACTCAAGGTAAAACCCTCACCCCAGCGGGATGGTGTTAGGAGGCAGGGTCTGGAGATGGTGCTGTCAGGAGGATGGAGCCCCTGCCATGGGATTAGTGCCCTTCTGAGCAGGAGATGAGCTGGGTCATTTCCTTCTCCTTCTCTGTGTGAGGAGGCAGCTATCTGCAAACTAGGAGCAGATTCTCCCCGACACTGGGTCTGCCGGAGCCCAGCCTGTGGGTCTGTCGGATGCAATGATGGCAGTGTGAGCCCTCCAGGGTGTGGTAAAGGGTTCCAGGAGCCTGAGCTAAGACTGAGAGACTGCCTGCTCGCCTGCCTGCCTGCCTGCCTGCCTTCCTTCCTTCCTTCCTTCCTTCCTTCCTTCCTTCCTTCCTTCCTTCCCTCCCTCCCTCCCTCAGTCCCTGTTTACTACCATCTGTCCCACTCTGAGCTCTGGGAAAAGAAGGGTAAAAATAAAGACTGATGGGCTATGTTTGAAATCTCTACGCCTTCTGCTCCATTTTGCTGTGAACCTAAGACTGCTCTAAAATATAAAATCAATTTTTAGAACACTAACTTTAAAAATTTAATAAATGGCCAATCGGGTGGTGTATGTCTATTGTAATCCTAGCTACTCAGAAGGCTGAGACAGGAATATCTAAAGTTCAAAGCCAATTTGGGCAACTGAGCTAGATGCTGTCTCAAATTAAAAACTGAGAAGGGCTGGGAGAGTAGATCAGTGGTCAGATCACCCATGGGTTCTATCCCTGGTACTACAAAAAGGTTAATGAAGACCAGATCCCTGTCCTCACGGAACACACATTCTCCTTATGGCAGACATCAAGTCGATCATCAACCAATTGCTGACTCAATTACGCTACTAATTTACCAGCAGCTTTGTTTGAGATGTAATTCACACACCATACAATTCACCCATTTAAAGCATACAATTTAATGGGCCTTAATATATTCATGGAGTTGTACAACCATCACAATAGAGTTTTTGTTTTGTTTTGTTTTTTTGGTACTTCGAATATACCCAGGGCCTTCACACTGAGCTACATCTGCAGCCCTTGTTGTTTTGTATTTTGAGATAGGGTCTCACTAAATTGCTTTAATTACCCAGGATGGGCTTGAACTTGTGATTCTCCTGCCTCAGCCTCCCAGAGTGCTGGGATTACAAGCCTGTGTCACTGCGCCAGGCTCACTGAAATCACTTATGGGACAATTTTACCACCCCCTCCTGCAAAGACGCATTCCTTCCCTCTCCTCCCGCACCGTTCCATTCCTTCATCTACCCCAGGCCCCTTAACCACAAATCTCCTTTGCGTCCCCATGGATTTCAAAGGTGGGCACAGTACACGATGATGCACCCATGCCAATCCAAGAAGCCTTCCGGGGGGTTTTTCATGGTGCACCTGCTATAGAAGCCACGGCTCCAGCTGCGTGGGAATTCATAGCCCAAGCAGGTGGTCTAGCACGTGCATCATGGAAACGAGGCCAGTCTCTGAGTTTCAGAGCCCCAAAAGAACAGAGCAGTGGCAGAACGGAGGGCATGGCCACGTGAGCCTGGAGCGGACGGAGGGTCCCAGAGGGCTTCCAGGAAGAGGCGTGGCTTGAAGAAAAATTGAGGAGTAGAGGAGGGGCAGGCTCAGGGCACAGGGCATGCTGGGAAGCTGTGGCTGGGACGCCGTGGGTTCTGCAGTGGGTGGGGAGCGGGCTGGCCAGCAGGAGCTGCAGCGGGTGGGGCTGCAGGGTGCAGCTCTGGACCGAGGCCAGCACCGACCTGTCTGCGGCCACCCTGCCCAGGTGAGGATGTGCAGCTGGAGGCGCCAGGCCCTGGAGGGGGCCGCCCTGGGAGACCACTCCCCACAGTCCAAGCTCAGCCTGGGACCCACGCACCCCGCCCTTCCCAGCTCTGTCCTGGGCTTATGGCAACCAGGAGCCATGGAAACCTGAGATGTTTATTTAGTTCATGCGACTGTGAGCTGCAGACAGACAGCCAGGGTTCGAATCCCAGCCCTGCCATTTCCTGCTTCCTGATGTGACTTCACCTTCTTCAGTGTCTCCGTGCAGCAGAGAGGATTGAGTGAGAGAGGCAGAGAGAAACCAGATGTTGGGTCTAGGAGGAGAGCTCCGGGGTGCTCTGTGGATGATGCTATCAGCACCCGCGGGGCGGCCCCCCAAGATCTGGGGTCTCTGTGGCTCAGTCATCCCCGGGGCGATGCCCTCGCATCCATAAAACAGCTTGAGGGAGGGTCGACCAAAGACCCAGGGGGTAGGACTTGCAGTCCAGGGGCAAAAAGGGTGACAGTGGGTGCTGTCTCTGTGTCCCCACCCCCAAGAAAGGCTTTAAAGAAGAGGAGTCAACTTCCTCTGTGCTGGCCACGAGGGCTCGGGGTGTCCCTGGCGAGAAGAGCTGGGCAGGAAATCTGCCCGCTGCCTCCCGGTGGTTTCCAGGAGTGACTCCCCGAGCTGGTCACACGCTGCTGTCTATGCCCCACCAGCAGCTGGGCTTCTCTCCCAGAAGGGCTGAGATTACCGCCCTCACCTTTGCCATCTCTCCTTGCAGGCGGAGCTCGGCAAACCCCGGGAGAAGAGCTGTAGTCTGCCTGGTGTTGACTTCAACTATGGCCTCTACATCCGGGGACTGGATGGAGGGGTCCCCGAAGGTGAGTGAGTGCACATGGAGCCTGAGGGGGCTCAGGAGTGGATGGGGGTGCCTCGCGCCTCTTCCTAGGGTTATTGCCAGCAGCTGGCCATTGGGAGAAAACCCAAGGGGCCTGCCTTGCAGTGCAGTCCTGGGGGACCCCAAGTCTGGGCAGCTGAGTGGTGAAACCCAGGGCTTGGTCAAGATGGGGAGGACCTAGAGGGTTCAGGTTGGGGTGCAGGGCAGGAGTAAGGGCACCCCGGGAGGGAAGCTCTGTGCTCTGGGCCATTCCACCTGGGGGCACAGGAAGGCCCAGGACTGGGGCTCTGATGGCCCCATGGTGGCTGAGGGTGGGCGCCCCAGCTCCATGTGGGGTGCCCAGGCTCCCTTGGGATCTCTGAGAACCCTGATCCCTCCAGTTTGGGTCACCATATGCTCCCCAGGGCCAGGCAGGGCCGATACCCAGCAGGCTGGGATTCTGGGGGCCCCGTTTCTGTAGTCCAAGGTGCTTTGCTCCCCGCTGACACCGTCCGTGGCTCTGTCTCCCCCACCCTCAGCCATCGGGCACTGGAATGTGTACAAGCAGCAGCCCACCTGCCCCCAGGAGCTGACCCGGAACTACATCGCCATGAACCGAGGGGCCGTGAAGGCTGGCCTGGTGACCGCCCGGGAGAACCTCCTCTACCGCAGGCTCAACGACATCCGCATCAGCAACCAGGATGACCGGCACCAGAAGAAAGAGCCGCCTGCCATCCCCCCCAACATGACCTTTGGGATCCGGGCCCGGTGAGAGGGCAAGCAGGGGTGCTGGCTCGCGCGGGGAGCAATGTCACATGGGGATGGGGAAGCAGAGCATCCTCGAGGCTAGTGGTCCCCTCGCCCCCAAACCTGTTCTGTGACTACCGAGGCTGAACCTTGCTTCCTGCCGAGCTGAGTGTGGGCCTGGTAGGATGGCCTAGGCTATGAACCGACATCGCCTTCTCTCACCCACATGGCTGGGGACCCCGTCTGCCCTCAGCGAGGGAGGCGAGAACCTGCCAGGTTACCCCAGCCCGGTGAGGCCACGACACAGGCTCCGGAGCCCGGGCTCACACCTGGACTGTGGCCACGTTAGCTGTGGGACACTTGCCTCGGTGCCTGCATCTGTCGAATGGGACACACTAGTACCTGCTTCGTGGTGTGGCTCAGAGAGTTCCGTGGCGCAGTGGCCCAGCATAGTGGCTGGGATGTAGCACTGCAAAAACGTGGGCAGCTGTTGGGATTAAAATGATGCCCACACACTGAATACCCAAGAGCGATGAGATTTTTAAAATCTCATTATTTTATTAAGTTTGAACATAGTGATGAGCCCAAAGTGCCCGAGTGTTCTGCTTAATGAAATTTTACGAATGGAAATGTTCCTGTAACAACCAGTCAGATAAAGATAGGGGATGTGTCTGGCAACCCTGGGAGCCCCTGGGGCTCCCCTTGAAGCATTAGCACTCTTAGGGGCCAGAGATTTAGCTCAGTGGCTCAAGTGCTTACCTGGTGAGCGCAAGGTCATGAGTTCGATCCCTGGTATGAAAAAAAAAATTAGTGCTCTTTGTTCATCTGTCCCATAGATCAGACGTGGGTTCCCGAGGTCCCCGTCCCCCCGAGGTCCCCGTCCTCCCAGCAACGATGCTGCAAGCGCCTCAGCAAGGCTAGGACCAGCCCGGGACTTACATCCACTCCTAGGCCAGTGGGGACCCACATGCCACACGGAACTAGGCAGGAACGTGGGGTCGGGCGTGACAACGGAGAAGGACTTTTAGAATCCTGCACCTCCCGGTCAGTGCCCCATCATTTCCGCTCGGACTGCAGGAGAAGGGACCCCAACCGCTCTCCTGGCCTCCAGCACCAGCCCTCACTGTCAGTTCCCTCCCTAGTGCACCTGCTAAACTGTATTATTCCCTACGCAGACATGGATAGCAGCTCCACAGCGAGGGACGCGCTCCTGCCTGTCCCTGTGTCCGGCCCACCATCGGATTCTCCCTGTCTGCAAACACAAACTCATCCCTACAGCTTTTCCACCTCAGCCCCTGTGGATTGTGGGAACCCGTTTCACCTTTAACTCAGGGAGGGTCATGTGATCAGGCCTAACCAATCAGGGTATCCGATTCCCTCGCTCCGCAGCAGCTGACCCCTGACCCGATCCTAGCACGTGTGCCATTCTATCGAAATAGAATGTGGTTGCATAGACTCCAAACCCAAAGTGCCTTGACTTTTAAAGGGGAATTTATCAGTTTGTGTGATTGAAAAGCCCAGCGGGGTAGCTTCAGGCAGAGGGAGGCTCCGGCAGTCAGGGAGGTCCCAGGATTTGGTCTGTCCCCCATGGTGGCTGTGCTCCCTGGCTTGGGTTGCATCCTCCAGCAAGCCTCTTCCTTGCTGCTATCTGGCCAGTAGCAGTTACATTCTTAATCCTGTTCTCTTAGTAAACCCAGCAGAAATGATTTAGAAAGCACAAAAGCCTTCAGATCGATGTATTTTGGTCTGGCAGGTCACGTGCTTGTCCCTGAGCCAGGTACTGTGGCTGGTCAGGTCAGGGTTCCATGTCTGCCTCTGAACCCTCCGCTGGGGTGGGACAGGAAAGGAAGAGGTGGTGGGGAGTTGGAACTCCCATGCCCTGATTGGCCAGGCCTCATCACGTGGTACTCCAGGGAGTCAGGGAGAAATCTTTCCCACAATCCACACCAGCAGATGGTGGAAAAGAATTTGGAAATCGGGCATCGTGGTGCACGCCTTTAATCCCAGCACTTGGGAGGCTGAGGTAGGAGGAGTGTTGTGAGTTCAAGGCCGGCTTGGGCTACATAGTGCAACCCTGCCTCAAAAAATTAGGGCTGGGAGTTTGGCTCAGTGACTTAAGCACCTGTCTGGCAGGCGCAAGGTTGTGAGTTCAATCCCCGGTGCTACAAAAAAAAAAAAAAAAAAAAGAAAGAAAGAAAAGAAGTGGGGACCAAGTTTCTATCCCACAGGGAGCAGCCCTGGAACAGAGCGGGCCGGAGCCCCGGGAGAATTCCTGGGCTGCTCCACATCAGGCTGCGAACGGATCATTATTACGGACTCGCTGAGCTGTGTGCATGCTGTTAAGTAAGCAGAACGGCTGCTTCCAGACAGCAGTGAAGTCCTGGGCTCTCTGCTGCCCCGGGCCTGTCCAGCTGTGTTCATCTAGGGGCCGCACCCGGCTGTGCCCTCCTTCACAGCCATCGAATCTCCAGCCCGTCTTCTAGTCTCCCTTCTGGCCACGCCTGACTCCCTGTCGCTATGTTACTTTCCTTTTTTTTAATGGTTCCCACCTTGTTTTTTGTTTGCCTTTTCCTGTTTTTATTGTGGTAAAGCGTGTGTGAGGTGAGGCCAGTCATCGTACTAGTTTTCGCCTGGACAATTGAGTGGGAAGAAACGCACCCACGCTGTGCCGCGTCAGCACCCGCCAGTCTCCACCGCTCTCTCAGCTCGCCCACCCCGCACGCTGCCCCCAGGAAGTGCCTGGTGACCACCATTCCTTCTGCTTCTGCCTGTGTGACTTTGACTCACCTAGGGACCTCCTACGAATGGAGTCCACGGGGTTTGCCCATTGGTACCCAGCTTATTTCATTTACCACAATGTCTTCAACAATCGCCTGGGTTGTAGCGTGCACCTGCATTGCATTCCTTTCGAAGGCCGAGGGCATTTCGTTGTGTGTCTGGACCGCTTTTCCTTGGCCTGTCGTCCATGGGTGGACATCTGGGCTGTTTCCGCTTTTGGTTGTTCTGCTACTATGCACAGCGGATGTAAATACCTGTCCTTGTCCCTGCTCTTGGGACGCTGGGTCCCACAGGGATCCTAGCTGTGATTTTGAGGGCCCGGCAGGCTCTTTCCCAAGCACACGCCACCATGCTTCTGTGTGCTCTCTGGTCACCATCCTCCCCTTCTCCAATCACTCCGGCGTCCTCTCTTAGGCCCCTTTCCCGTCCCTGTGGCCTCGTGCACTGAAGACTCACTGGACAGTCACTTCCGGACTGGATTCACCAAGTGTCTGTACCCTGTCCTCTCCTGCCTTTGGAACGACCCCAGGTCAGCCCTCCCGGAAGTGTCCCTGATCTCCATGGTCCAGTCCGGCTCCCTCCGGTCACCCCTCCACACCTTGTTCTCGTCAGATGCCCGGGGCAGGGCCGGTGGAGCCCATCTTCTGTACCCAGTTGCATGATCCATCCATGCGGGAGACTTGGCGTCTCAAAGACAGTGCAGTGTGGGGAGCCCTGGGCCGGGAGGCAGCCTGAGGTCCCAGCTCCACCTTTGTCCCCCAATCTCCGTGTCACTTTCCCCAGGGCTTCTGTTTTCTCCTGTGTGAATAGGGTGTCGCACTGGTAAGCTGGCATGCTGTGACCCTCAGAGAATGTCCTGTTGGGCCATCTCGGCTTTAACCCTTCGGGCCAGTTTTATCTCATTGTCATTAGAACCCGTGCAGGAGGCGGGCAGGACCAACACCCGACAGAGGCAGAGCTCATGCACCTCTTCACGGTGGGGCTTGGCCTGGTTCCTCACCTGGAAGGCTTGCAGTGTCCGTTCACGTTAGCGCACGCTGGTCATTAGCTGTGCTGAATGAAATGAAGGCTTAGAACAGGAGACGGGCGTTCAGGTGAAGAGATTCTCCCGGGGCACCAGCAGGCTGTAACCACGCCCGGTCTAGATGCGGGGGTTCCGGGGCTCCTTCTTTCTTTCCTGTGCACCCCGCCTCTTCGCGGGGGTGCACAGTGCCAACACCCACTGCTCCAGTCCTGGCGCTGCGCTGCGGGCGGTGGGGCTGAGGGAGGCCATTTATCACCATCCGGCTTTCCATACAGAACCTTCAGCTGCCATAAAACCCAGTGGCCACAATTCCGGGGCCGGGAGTGATGAAGCGCCGGCTGCATCTTCCGTGATGGTAAATGGCTTTGCATATGCAAATTGAATGGATTTTAAAATGGTATTTAATGACAATTTTCGTAGCAGACATTAACATTAATTGCACAGAAATGAAAATGCTGCATTAGGTTGCCATGAGCAGCAAATATCGTGGCCATAAAGCTTTATCTTTATCAACGGCGGCCCGGCCCGGTGTGACAGGGCGGCTCGGCAAATTGCAGGCACGAGGACTTTTATGGAACAGAAATATCCCCCCAAGCAGGCCCTGATCAGCATCAATTTCGCTTTATTTCTTCATAAATGGAGGTTAAATGGCTGCTGGAAAAGCTTTTACCGAGCGGCCGAAGCTGCCGGCAGGACCCCTCGGCCGAGGGACGTAAACGTGAGCAGTTACAAAGTCACCGCCCCCC